>JAPDSC010146900.1:0-12917 GCA_026290005.1 Latrodectus geometricus | reverse complement strand
TGTGTGTGTGTGTGTGTGTGTGTGTGTGTGTGTGTGTGTAAAATTATTTTATAATGTTCAAATTTAAATATTATATGAATATAATGAAAAAGAATATTCCTGAAATTCATGTTTTTTAAAAAAAATATGAATAAATTACATTTTTGTACATAAAAAATCAAATTTAAAAGTAAATAAAATAATTTTCAAACTTTGGCTTGAAAACCTTTATTTACTTTGGTAAATAGCTGGAAAGGTATTAGATTTGTATCAATCGAACTACATTTTCATATTTTTAAAAAAATGTTTTAGGCCGCCTATATTAAAAACTTGATTCTTACGATCAGTCTCGAAATTTAAACCTAATTCAATGGAATAAAAAAGAATTTTTCGCTAAAAAATATTTTCTTATACAAATATTTAGACATTTTTGGATAACACACTGATATTTAGTCCCTATTAAAATCTTCTAACAAATACAAAAGCAATTTTTAATTCATTATCTTAAGAAACTCTCATTGGAAAATACTTCTATATTGATGCAATTTTTATTTCTTTTCTACAAGAGATAGTTTCTTTGATGTGTACATAATACAAATAAAATCCTGCTTAAAATAGAGATTAAAATAATGATTAAAAAATCAATCTTAGTATTTTAAAACAAGTGCTTAAATTATATTCATTGTGATTTTGATCCATGTTCGAATGATCTATTGTTCTAGAATATTAAAATATTGAGTAAAATCTCTATTGATAAATTTCCCCATTCTCTCTCTTTTTGTTCAAATAAAGAAGCATTAAGAATTTTTAGATAAAGAAATAATGTCACATTTAAGTATTTTCATGTTTTTTTACCAATTAATTTTTTCACGGATATCTAAACAGTCATGTTAAATTGAATCAGGATTGATAACATAAACCATTATTGTTACAAATAGACGTTACAAAGAAACGATAAAGAATTTGGCATTGGATGAATTTGTTTAAATTTAAAAAAAACACCATTTTATATTAATTAAACAAATGTCCCATATTTCAACGATTTTTTAAGTTCATATAATAAAGTATTCTTACAATTATTGAGTGAAACACATTGTTTTAGTTTTCGTTGCAGTAATTTCATTTGATTTAATTTCATATTCATCCTTTTTTCTCTTAAAAAACTAATAACAACAATAATATCTGGTCTACTTACCAATTATAAATCAATCAAGGGGTTATTGATTAATTTATTGATTTAGTAAGAAAATTATATGAAAAATTCAAAGCAATTAACCAATGATTTAAAATATTGACAATATCATTGATTACACAGTTTTAATAATCTAGTTTTTTAAGTTCATTTTGAAACGTTTTATTATTGCAGTTTTATGAGCGACATAAATAAATTACACAACGTATTTGGAACCATTAAACAAAATAGTGTTACAATCTAAACAGAATTATTGTTTTTTATATATAATTAATTTAAGTAATAGTGAATCAAAAAAAATCCTTAAGCACATGTCATACTCTATTTACCTTTAAATTAATAATTTATAAGTAAACATGTGTTATAATTGAATTAATTGTATAAATAAATATGATAGAAGTTTTTATAAAATGCAAGAGAAAACATTTTACAAAATTATTTCTGTGTAAACAATGTACAGAAAACATCAAACAACTTAAGAAATTTATTTTTTCAATACCTAATTTCCATTTCAAGTGCATAATTAGTTTTAAGTATGTAAATGTGACTTTATTGTTCAATACATATAGAATTATACATATAGAATATTCTATATATACATATAGAATATATAGAATGCAAAAATTTTATCGATTAATTTTAGTCAAAGAAATTTTCTCTTTTAACTTTTGGTCGAGTTAAATCATGATAAAAGCTTAGCTCTTTCACTCTTCCAATGGGGAAATTTTTTCAGTGGTTTTTCAGTGGAAATTTCATTTCCTGTTTAAAAGACAAGAAATAAATATAAGACAAGAATCGGGGAAAATGTTGAAACAGTGAATTTTTTGGGTTTCACTGCTTTATTAATTTTCTGTTGAATAAATTATTTTCCCAAATATAACTGTAATTTCTTAAGCAGTTCATAAGTATAAAATAAACTAATATAAAAGATATAGACTCGACACATCTCATTAGAGCGAAATTTTACGTGAGTAAATTTCATATTCCCGTAAGCTAAAATATCAACAATTAACAAAGAGAACGCATTAAACTGTTTAAACAGAACTGACAATACACCTAGTATTTCCTGTAATTCAATACAAGAAAAAATATTCGATTATTAGTAGATATGCTGTAAAAGTGGTAACGTAATGATAGTGATTTGAACAGGTCCAAGATTCGGTCCTCGGTTGGAGCAAGGTTGACTCAGTCTTTTATCCTTTCAGTGGTTCGATAAAAGTGAGTACCGAGCACGCTTGGGAACTGAATACTAAGGGTTTCGCACTAACCTGGCCACCTAACTAGGATACAGACCAGGTCTCTCGGTCACTAAAATAGATATGAGCACTATAGAATCACTAAGTTTAGTTAAAGTAGAAATTGTTAGGAAAAACGGTTAAATTGCAGTTTGGGTTTCCTTCCTCGTCAACTTGGCAATAAACGCGCCAAACATGGTAACCCAGATGTTTTTCATCCTTAATCCGCTTTTTATTGCAACCGCCGGAGGAGAGAATTTGAAGTACTTTTTCGCACATGTTCATTAATTACTCTTTAGTGTTAGCCTTTTTATTGGTCGCTAGTAAGTTTCACTATGTATTAGTTTACACTAAAGAGCGGTCTAATTATCGCCATGGCAACGGTGTTTTTAAAAATGCCCCAAGCAGGGAACTCAAAGCACATTTTCACCGGAAAAACAGCTGTGTGTATATTTTTCACTATACTTGTATAAAACTTGTCATTCATTGTTTTTGTATTAATAGATATATGAAAATTTGCATTACATGTACATATAATATATATAATAAACTGTAAAAATTATATCTTACATTATTTAGTAGTTTTTAACAAAAACTATAGACTCTTTCAAATTATAATTAATATCATGAATATAAATATCTCAACAATATGTGTATTTATGGTTCTTAAACTTAATAGAAATTTTAAGTACTGAAATTGTTACATTTTATCCAAAAATGACGGATAATTACATCATGAAACTTTCATTCCAGCGTTAATTAAAAGTTTTCCGGCTACATATATTATGAAATTAATTTTAATATCCATTCAAGCCAAAAAGTCTCTAATTATTTGTAGTTGTTTGTGCGTTAACGAAAAGTCTGTTTTAATTATAGCGATATTCAATTACAATTTAAGTAGTAAATTTCTAAGCTGATGGACAGATTCAATATGCATAGCGTTTCGAGGATGCATTAGATTATAACGGATTTTGAATTTCAAGTGGACTTTTATAATAAATTATTCATTCACTGTCTTACGTTTTATGTAACATTTCAAGTGTAATAAAATATTCTAATTTCCTACAGATCGGAAAAGTGTTTCTCACGCACTTTTCCGAAACTTATTAATAAACGGTGGACATATTTCTTTGTTTCTTTAAGTACGAAATTAATTTTTAACTACGTTAATTTTGTGAGTGTGTAATATATATAATAATATATCAAAATCAGATGTGAAAGACAGTGATCATGCAAGAAAATTCTTTGACATAAATTTATTGACATATTTCTTATAGATAAGATATACATTAACTTCTCATATATTTACTTATGTGTTGTATATGATTCAAAAAAACTTTAATAATAATCCGACGCAGAATTAAACCACTCGCAACATCCAACCTGTTTATTTACAAGAAAACTCTGGTTTAACTGTTTGAAATCGGTAAGTTAACTCAGCGTTAAATATTAGAGTTGACTCGGACTTTTGGAGTTTGTGAATAAGTTTCCGCGGCATCAGTTGCAAGCTAGCTTGACTCTCGAGTTAACTGCGGTTTTAGAGCAATGCCGTTAATTGTGCCTCGTCTTTACTCGGGTTTAACTCTCCGAAATCGGCCTGTTAATTCGGTGTTAAACATTGGAGGAGAATTCACTCTTTCGGCGTTGGTGAATAAAGTTTTGTGGCATCTGTTGCTAGTTAACTCTGATTGGTGAATAACGCCGTTATAGTGGTGCCTTTTTTAAAATAAGTTTAGAATCTTTAGGTGTAGGTTAAGTTCGCTTAAGATTTTTGGTATCGATGACTCTATAATAATTACGAAAATTCTGTGAGTCTCCATAACCTTGCGCAAATCCGATACACACACGTGAGTGTAATTATCAGTATTTTCATTCCTGTTGTAATACATTATTGCAATTTTAGCTCATGAACTTCAATTTAAGAATAGAAAATTGTAGAAGTTTCCAATAAGTAGCAAAATTAAAGATATAATATAAATTAAATTACTAAGGGAAAATTCAAAACTTAAGTTTAGCCTGTCTATTTCGAGTTGAGGTACTTGAAAATCCACAATTAAAACCGCCTATTTCTAAAAGCGCATGCGCGAGCATTAAGTATCAATAAGACTGTCTCTCTCTCTCTCTCTCTCTCTCTCTCTCTCTCTCTCTGTTTATTTTTAAATGTGTTATCAATTTTCTACAAATCAGTCTACACTTTAAAACGAAGTACTTCTGCAAAATTTCATAGATTTGATTGACACTTCATCTTATGATTGTTAAAGACATAAATGGCATTTATGATAAATGTTTCATAAAAAATATTCAAAAAAAGTTCATAGCAGTTTCAAAAATTACTGGAAAGTCTTTTTTGATTTCTAGCCAAACATATTTATTGAAAAGTAATTAGTTTTCTACTTTAATGAATATTTGATTTATTGCTTTAATTTCAGTTCAGTTTAATTGTTATTTAGTTTTTTTTTTTTTTTTCATTTCTGCATCTTATAAGTCCAATTTATTTTTCGGGTAAAACTTTGATTTATACTAACACAAAAGGAATTCATTTGTGATTATCAATAATGAAAATTTATTGAACTAAAGCAAAAAAGAAAATTTTTATAGCGTTTAGAAACAAATAAAAGTGTAATTAAAAAGTAAACGAAAACACGATCCATTGAAGTTATCGTTCTATTTCTGCTTACTAAATTTAAGATAATTTATCAAATTGTTTGTAATTTAATTTTATAATTCACTAAAACAAATGATTTTTGAATAGACATTCAACATTTATCCGATAAAATAACTATCGGAATCTTCTACTGAATCTTCAAGAATCACGTATCTTTCTTTTTTCTATACATTGAAATGGAATCTGTCTATTATAAATTTGCTGCATTTCAGGAAACGATAACAGCATGCTAATAAAAAAATTCTTTTTATGATTTATTCAGCATTATTAACATTCACTAATGCTAATGTTTTTTTTTTAATTAAAATCAATTATTTTTAAAATTTCTCAAAATGTTTTACATGTTCAATATTTATTAATCAGTAAATATAAATTGAGAAATTCAAATTCATATTTATTCTAAATAACTTATGTTTAAACCAATGGAAATCAAAATGAATTAGTTTCTTAATACAAATAAAAACCTAAATTTTCCCTCAGTTTGTAAATTTTTATGTTATTTCAGTATTACCGAAATTTCCTGTATATAATACGTGGATTATGTATTTAAGAAGTTCTGAATTTCGTTGTGCGTATTATACGCCGCCAAGAATCTGAAAAAGTAATATTCTCCATCAGAAAAGCTTACAAGAAAATTTGAAATTTGATAAAGAAATACTGTTTGTGTTTCATAAAATAAATAAGAGGTGGCGCAACGATATAGCTGACTTTTTTCAGCTATAATTAGTTTGTCTAATTACGTTCGAGAATGAATTCGCTCCTTCGGAAAGATATTACGATTGCAATTCACTAACGTTATTTCGCATTTTGTCTTGACGCAAGCGAAAACGTTACACAGCAGATCTTAAATTAAAAGTTATTGTGAAAGCATATTAAAAAAATGGCGACAAACGAGTTGATTTGAAGTGAAAAATCAAAGCATGAGCAGAGAAAAAAAATGTATCCAATACGCAGTTTGAAAATTATCCATTTCTTTCAGTTAAGTATTAAAGAAGCAAATATATTTTATTTTTAAAATATGTCTAACATCGTTTTAAATGTTATTATAAACTAAAAATCGACAAGTTTTACTAAAATCTTTTCAGAATTATCGCTCTTGATCGATCCTTTGCTTCCATCTCAATTTATCGCTCTTTGCTGTGCGGTGGATCCAAAAAGATCTTTTTCATAATAAATGTTTTTTTTCTGTACAATTTGTTATATTTTTAATCATACTATTCATTTATTTATTTTATGTGACACCCATATTATCAGCAGTATATATTTTCAACTATTCGCCGAAAAAAATTGCCGCGGATTATACGCTGCTGTAGATTATGGAAATCTAATTTTTCCTTTTAAAAAAATGTCTTGCAGATAATACGCTACTGCGGATTATATACAGGAAAATACATAATATGTTCTCTTTAATCGGATTTTGAATGTTTTTCAAGCATTAACATAAGAGTTGTATGAAAGAATATCTAAGATGGTTAAAAAATATTTCATACACTTGTTACCAAATAGTTTCATTACCCTAGATTAAACATCACGAATATTTGTTTCATTCAAATTACCAAACATTTATTATTATAACAAAAAATTGTAAATTTTAAAGACATTGCCACCAGAGTAAAAGAAGTTGTTATTGTTGTTGTCGAGTGCCAACCAGGCTGGCAATATGGGGTGCGTTGCTCCCCTTTTCCAACTGAACCATATTTGCTGTGGAGTCCGACTTCCTCAGTACACACATGCCATAGGTACCCGTTTATAGGGTAGGCAACCATTCACACACAAAAAAAGACAAAAAAGATAGAGAGAGAAAGTACATCCATGCCCGAGCCAGGATTCGAACACAGGTCCCACCCATCTGTAGACAGGTACACTAACCACTAGACAGGTTGGGCGGCAAAGAAGTTGTTAATATTTCCAAAAACAACCTTATAAATATGCTCAAAATTAAAAGAAAACATAAAAAACATTTCTAAAATACAAAAGTAACAAGTTTAAATTCAATGAATCATATTATTTTTCATTCAATTTTATTTTTTATAAGCCTTATATATTATTTACTTTCTAATCATCATACTGACAAATTTCTTTTACACTTCAAGAAATCTAATGTTAGTTTTAGAATAAAGAGGAAATAAATAATTTGTGTGTGTTCTCAAAATTAAATTTTCTAAAAATTAAATATTTTAAAAGTTTTCATATTTAAAAAAGAAAATTTGGTAAAAATTTACTGTGCGGTCTCTTTTGGCGACTTTTTCAAAAAATTGCAAAGAATTTCGTCAACCTCGTCAATTTGCACAAGCGAGGTCTGAAAATAAACAGAATATTCCATCTTTCATTGGTTGGTTCCCATTTAGTTAGTATCCCCTATTTTTCATTGGTCAGAATCCCTCATCTGTGATTGGTCAAAATTGGTTGGTTTGCCAGAAAATGTTATTTATCGTCAACTTTGGAAAACCACGCCAAGAGCGACCATACAGTAAATCTGAGTCGAAAATTTTAATAAGCTTTCAAATATGATGCAAATAATTACAAGCAAACAAAAAGTATCCTAATTGCTAAAAAGTTATTTAAAGTAATCAAATGTGTATATGTAAAGTAAACATAAAATCTGATTATAACTGTACATGCAAATAAATCTTCTATATGTTTACAGAAAATTTATTTTAATTTAAGAAACGGAACAAATATAATATAGGTAAAAAAGTTAAGCAAAAAATAAACCTTAATAATTAAAACTGGGCATATTTTAGTTCACTCTTATATTTTAAAACATTTTTCCGTCATCTCTTTTCTTATCACGTAGTAAAGAAAAGTCTCTGAATTGAAGACTTTGAATCTACAAACTAAGGCAAAAGTGAAAAAAGATAAAAGCAATTTTTCTCATGAAAGTTACTCGTGTAAATCTATTTTTATCTACTAAGAAAATGTCTTCTAAAGGCAAGACAAACCAACTAAAATTCTTATCAGTTTCAAAGTTTTATTATATGTCACCCATACAGACTTACTTTTCAATTTCTTTTCTTAACTCTTACTTCCGGGTTCTGATGAACTAACAGAAAAAAAGTTTTTTTTTTTTTTTAATTTTATTTTAATGAAATTCGTTTTTCGCATGATAACCGCTACCGTGGGATGACAGTAGTAAGAGAATTAGTAAAGTAAAACTGTTTTATTATAGAACAAGAACTTTTATTTTACGAAATATATTCTTCTGTTACAATTGCGTTAAAGTTTAAATTTACTGAGAAAAAATTTTAATAAACCATTCGTAATAACATAAAATTTAGATTCGTAACAATTTTGCATTCTATAAATAATAAGGAACATTTGAATTTTAGGTATTTTTGCACAAATTACTACAAAATTTTTGTTGCAAAACATACACTTAATAGCGTGTTAGTTTATTGACGACATTAGTGTGACGTCATGTTTCCAAACAAATACAATGTAAACATTTGTTTAATATTGTATTTAAGAGTGATTTCTTGACAAACTTGGAGATTTTTGTTTGGCTATCGATTTTATTGGTGATTTTTGTTGGCACAGAACAATAAATTGTTCTGTTACAACCAGAATATGATTGGAAATAAGCCCAGCTTGGTGATTAACTGTGACTACAATTTGGCGAGAATCAAAGGTTAAGCAAACAAAAGATTAAAAGTTTTAACAAACACGTTATCCTTAAATAATGAATATCAATTTCAAAAATAACAATTTAAAAATCTATCACCTAAGTCTATGGCAGTTTCAATGATAAATGACGCTTAACAGCAAATGTTTGGAAACAATATGACGTCACAACTAATGTCGTCTATTTTAAGCGTATTCATGATGTTTTGCAATTGTTAGGACAAGTGATTTTGTAAGGACATGCTGTTGTCAGCACAAACGATTTTGTTTAAGATTTTACTGCAGGTATCCAAATATTGAGAATGTTATAAAAATTTAGACCGCTAAACTTATTTGACACTGCGTCGTTTTCTTAGCTTGTAAAACATTTAAAATAAAACTAGAAAATATATTATGGAATTGGTTTTTGGAAAATTATAAAGGATACTTTCTACGTGGGATTGGTTCAAAAATTATATAGGTGAATGGAAATTAGTGATTTCATGTTCATCATCTTTTATTTATTCAATAATAAGGCTTATTATAAAGATTGGAACTTTTTCTTTGAGAATCAATTCTGACTGATTATCAAAAAGAAATTTTGAAAAAAAGGTAAAATACTTGTATAAGGTATATTAAACCTAGTTGGTTAAACTTTTTTCATTCTCTATGAATGAAAAAATGGAAAAATGGCTACTTGCAAGGAAAACATGATAAAAATGATGGAAAACATTTAAGTATGAGTTTATTGTACAATTTATATAATGCACAAATTCCATCTGAATGGTTCCTTATTTAATAATCAATTTAAAAAAACTGTTACAATACTGCAATAGATTTTCAAAACCTTTTTTGTGATTCCCGTAAAAATAATCTTAAATCCTATATCTCCCATTTATATATATCAATTTAAATGTAGAGTTTCTGCCGGAAAAAAGTAAAAATATTTCATATAACTACGGAGTATATTTAAAAATTCTAATGACATATACTATAATTTTATGATTCAAACAAGAATAATAAGAAATAAGTTTCCATAGTTAAAATCACAGTTAATATTTGAAAAGCATTTCCATTATTTAAATGGTTTGATTAAACAGCAGGGTCAATGCTTGCATGCAGTAATAGCAAAAGTTTTATAAAGCTGTTTTGTTCGAAAAAGCTTCTATTCATTTTAGAAAAATGTGCACTTTACCAGGTAAAATAAATTATTTCCTTTATTACATTAAGCATAAACAATTTTGTATTTAAGTTTATCGTTGTTAAACTATTTCTATATTTTATCTTTATTCTTAATTTTTAAATGCAAATTTAAGTAACATAAAAATCCTTAAAAGCATTTTTCAAATAATTTTCGAACGTTTTTTAATTTTTAAAGATCAATGTCAATTTAAATTTAACAGCTTAAAAGCACTCAAAAATGTACACTTTAAATTTAATGAAAATGTAATGTAGATAATGAAAATAAATCAATTTTATTAATAAAATTTATTAACAAAATTATAAATAATGGTTCATAATTTTCATAAATTATGAAAATGCTGATCAGCATTATTTAAGATATAAAGAATTAATAACAAAACTAATGAATTGTTAGATAAGTGTGTTAAGCAATTCAAAATGAAACATTTCTAAAATGACAATATTTTTTAAATTTAAAAATATATTTTATAAAATATTTAAATTTCTTTCTCTAAAAATTATAACTTCTTTATAAAATTTTATAGAACGATTTTAAAGCTAATTTCCGGAATTTTCAAAAAAGTACAAGTAGAAATTTTAGTTGGAGAAATTAATTATTTTTCTCTATATTTTCGTAACAGACTCAAAAAAGTTTTTCTTCCCTATAGAAAGCATTTCAATGGATTCAGTTTTCCACCCCAGGGCTTAAGCTGTACATTTTTGCTATAAAAATAGACAACTTTTATAGTTTTACGTCATATAACATTTGTCTCTTGTGTAAAGAAATACAATATAAGAAATATAAGATTTCTGAGAACGCGGAAGTCTTTGTCTCTCAGGTTTTGAAAAATAATTTTTACTTTTTTTATAACTAATGAAAATTTCATGAAATCTAGTTCGTTAGAAATGTTAAATGTGAGTAATAAACATTTCATATATTGATTTTTCGAATAATAATTTTAGCATGTGAACAGGTTGACGTTTTTATATTAGGTTGGAGAAAAAGTAATCCATTATTTTTTCGGTAGACGTCTGTAGTGATCGATATCTCGTGAGGTATCTATCAAACAATTTCAGATTTATGCTCGTTGGAAAGCAGACATTTGACACTAAAATATCCTCTGGCGGTTTTTTGTTTGATTCATTCAGTTACGAGTACAAGGTTTTAAAAATGGAAGACAACAAACAGAAAATTCGATACATTTTCGTTTTTCTCTTGTAACGGCGAAAGAGATAGCCGGGTGGCTAAAATTGTGAAAGGTGTTTATCGTCCTATATAAGACTGTAACAACCAGTTACGTACAATATTTGTTTCGTCGATTCCGTTCGGGTATTTTTGATGTTAGAGATGCACCTCGCATGTGGATACAGCATCGTCGAAAATGTCTATAAAATATCTAAAATGATAGAAGTTAACCGCATGTCAGCAGTCGTAACGCGCAAGACCTAAAAATCTACGTGAAAGCTGTTTTAAGCCTTTTTACAAAGTGAATCCAAAAGAAATTACATAAAGTTCAAGTAAAAATAATGGATTTCTTTTTCCCCAAACTAATATTTTGCTTTGATAGTATAAATAGATATACTTTTGTTTAAAAATAATACTCTATAAAAGAAAGAAGAGCTTTTCGCACGTAAAATCTGAACCAGTGCGGAATTTTTTTTTGTTATTTTATGAGTAGTATGTAGTTATTAATTGAGTACTACTAATAATGAAGAAGTTATTGAAGAAATCTAAGTTAAAAAATCTCATAACAAGCATTCTCATCTAATTAATAGCATATCTGATTGAAATTCTGTGAATACAAAAGGAGATTTTAGAAGTTCAAAAGAAGCTTTTAAATTTTTCTACTTATTTATTAATTTAATTACGACACTTTTTTAATAATCATTTTAAAATAGTAAGAAAAAATAGGCAGTATTAGTCAGATTAATTATGATATCATTTCCAAGAACTGTTTCAAAAATATCAATAGGTTATTGGACACTGTGTTGAGAATAGTTTATTGGCTAAAGATTATTGTAAGATCAGTAAGTTACTTGTAAATGTCTAAAATATTTTTATTTCTGATACATTGATCATTGACTTTACAACAAAAGAATATTGCAACCTGAAGAGTGAAAAGACTCTTTAAGTACCATAAACTTACATAGAACAGCCTACTTGAATATAGATAAGGTAGCAATGATCGATTTTAATACTTGTTGCTAGAATGTATACAAGTAATATACTTGTTGAGACCATTTGGGGGGGGAATGTCATTATTTGTTTTATTTTGTCACTCTATTATCATTTCCGCTCATTCGGTCTACATTATACCAAGATTTACTGTTTAAAATGAACTCCAAACCCCTACCCTCATGCATGTCTAAGCTGGGATTTGAATCCACGAAAGTAGTATAAATTTGCGGGTTCTGCGCCATGAGGAGGACACGCCCCCTCATGGCACAGAACCCGTACTGACGCAGAACCAGGTGGGCGTATCCTCCTCATGGCGCAGAACCCGTAAACTTATACTACTCACGAACTATTCAACGTAAAATGTTCTGAAGGTATATACAGCGTTCTATATTTCATAATTGCATCTGGTACTCTAGACACTTTTGCAAATAACATTTTGCTTTGGTGGTAATGCTTGTACTAGGTTTTCTTTTTCTAGTTAGACAACGACCGTTTGGATATTGTTCATTATCACAACAATACTTTCAAATACTTTAATGTCTCCAAGTCCTGCGTGAAGTTTTTAGGCATTTCACCAGCGGAACTGCTAATAAATCATAGAATAAGTAATTTTATTCATACGGAAATATATCTCAAACTTTGTTCCTCAATGGCTAATTTAGTTAAAAACTTCCATTGAGAAAGATAACATAATTATGTTAGCAATCGTTTAATTGAAAATATTCCCACACTAATATCTTTAGAATAAAATTCTCTGTCTGTTTCTACGTTTTAATGAAATGGTATATTATTCTGATATTATGAGCATAATTTATTTATATAATAGAAAACTACATACACACATTATATGTTGTTTTGTTTTGCCATTTTGTTATTAAGTTTTTG
>JAPDSC010146879.1:341592-351725 GCA_026290005.1 Latrodectus geometricus | reverse complement strand
TTGAAAATAGTGTCCTGAAAAATAAAATTCTGTACTCCGACCCCTGTAACTATTTATCTGTAGATTTATAGACATATCTATATATCCATAAAAATTTATATCAGTAATTATACGAAATTTTAATAAAAATTAAAAAAAATGTGAATATGCAATAATAAAAAATGTGAATTACAATAGATTAGAAGACAGATTCATTTTTAAAATATTCTTTTATATAGCAATAAGAATTAACAGCATTTTAATTGGCTATTTTGTAAGAATATTAGAAGATTTGAAATGGCATTAAAACATCAAATAGAGTCATAAAATAAACGTTTTGTGGGAGCATGCACACATTCATTATTTCTGACCGATTACTAATAATTTTTATAAGAAACGAGAAAACATTTGAATTTTTTAAAAAAAGTTTTTAAACTTATGTAATTATCGTTAAAAAAAAAAAAGTAACTTTCTTTTTTGTGTAGGTCTGTGTCAAGGCACGAGCTATTCCCGATCCGCGCGCCCCTGCTGGCGATGGAGCACTGCATCGCCCCCTTCCTGGACAAGTGCGACTCCGACGATGACCACCGCATCTCCTTGAAGGAGTGGGGACTCTGCTTGGGACTGAAAGAGAGTGAGTTTCGAACTCCACAATGGAATCGATACCGACAGCTAGCTTACAATCTTACAAAGATCTCACTTTTTCAAATTAGAACATTTTATATTACATTAATAAGTTAAAAAAAATATCGCAATTAATTAATAAATTATGTTACTGTAATCAATATATAATTTCAAAAATTGCATTTTTTGTTCACAAAATATATTTAAAAAGAATGCATAAAAGAGATTATTAACAAAATTAGACATTCTCAATTATTCTCATGAAGTAAATAATTATTTATCTAAAGGAGTTAATATATTTCAGAAATGATAATTTCATTATCAAACCATTAATAGTGAATTAGACTTCATTTGTAAATTACTACTCATTACACCCGAATATTAAATATAATTATCGAAAAGAAACACTTGTATTTTTTGTGAAATAAGACTCATCTGATTTTTGTATAACCAATTTATTCTCATTAAATACAATATTTTAACTATTCATATTGAAAAGTTAAAATATTTCAACTCTTTCAAATTTTCACAAGATAAAATCATTAATAGCAAATTTGACTGCAGTAATAAATTATTTAAATAAAGATAATTTTTAGGGTTTATAAATAAATTACAGCAATAACAGAGTTCATTTATTGGAATATTTTTCATGAAATTCCAACGAGCAGGTAATTGGCTATCTAAATAACCTATGCGAAATCGATATCATAGTGAAATGTGTAATAATTGCATTTAAACCATGTGTCTTATGTCTTTCAGATGAAATCGAGGACAAGTGTGCTTCCATCAGAGACAATGAATAGTCCAAAACTTTCAGCAGCCTTCTCACTGCCTGAACATTGTGCAAATCATGCCAATTTACGTGAATTCTGTGCCAAATTTCAACCCAGATTTTTCAAGAATGGAAACACTGCATAACTTATCATTTATGTACGCGAGTCTATTGTTATGTCCATGTAATGTTCAGCATGATTAAAGAAATGTGTGTTAATTTGAACAGTCAAATTTTAAAATGTATTTTTTATAACAATGGAAAAATAAATTAATAAACTTTTTTTTTTAAATAAAACTTGCTTCATTACACTACAGTTAAAAAAAGAGAAATTACTACATGATGTGATAAGATTCTGAAAACATAAAACCATATTCATCATTATTATTGAAAGAGAACTACAATAACACAGGAATTTATGATGCTAGGTTGTAGTTTAAAGTTAGCATAAAAAATCATTAGAATCGATATAAAAATTTTTAATTATTCAAGAAATCAGCATTGATCAAAATTTTTAATTCATAAAATCCTTCTTGTAATTGTATTGTGAAACCCAAAATACACATGTGTACTTGTCAATTGCAGAAAATATTCAAAATTTTTAATACTAACACCATGACATTTGCAGATATTTCTAACTTAAGTGTATTTTTATACATTAATACATAGAAAATTTTAAATAAATTAATAAAAAATTCATTTTTTGAAATCTGTAATTAAATTTCCATTTCAAGCAAGGCCAAGTGGTAAAATAATTCTCTATAAAGCAAAGAGGTCACAGGTTCAACCCCAGCCACTGTTGAAGAAAAAATTGTTGTGTTTCTGCATGCAAATCTGTTAGTGTGAGTACTTGGAAACTTACCAGGTTTAATCCAGACATTAATGCAGTCTACTACAGATAAAAATTTCTTACTAAAGCAAATTTACATATTTTTTAAATTGCTTGTAACAAACAGCTTACCAGTCATGGTAAGATCTCAGTTGAATTATAAAAGGTCATTGTGCAAATGTAAAATAAAGTATTTATCTTGTCACCCAGAGAGCTGTTAAAGTAAATTTGCTAAAATGAAATGAATAACATTTATTATATTCCTAGGGTCTGACAAGGGAAAAATTATTTGTTTTAGGTTTAAAAGGAATGTTGCAATTGGGATAAAATAATAAAAAGCACAACAAGTCTAATTTATTATTTGTAGTTATTATTTTTTGGTACTATTTGCTAACAAAATTTTATTCAATGTTGGAGTGATACTTTTTCTAAAAATAAATACTTCCCAAACAGAATTAAATGTGTAACATATATTCAATATAAAAATAGTTCATATTAAAATGAAATAATGGTTACTAAGACTAATTATTACCTTTCAATTACAACTGTTTAATATAGAGCATTTTATCGAATAATTTACAAACATAAAACTGATAGGGTCATTAATTTCCAATTATATTTTTAGGTTACATTAAATGAGATTGGCTCTGAGTTCTGGTTGATCTTTGTGAAATATACATACACAAACTAAAATAGAAGCAAATTTTTATAGGGAATAATTACTCTTGGCTCTTTTCTACATGACAATTATTTGTCATGTAGAAAATTAATCAGATTATTTCTGATTAATTTTCTACATGACAAAAATTAATCAGAAATAATCTACTTGCAATACAATAAATTTTACAAATAAATTTCTAAAAACAGAAAAATAAATTTAAACTTTGTGCAATCGCTACTGATAAATAACTTAAAATAAAAATGTAACGAATTAATCACACCAAAGTGTTATGCTATTACTATTTTTTTCTACTGACACTATTCAAATTTGTTTTCTAAATGGATTATTTTATTGTTGCAATGTAATATTTCATTTACAATCAGGAGTTAGCATTTATGTTTTATATTCAATTCATAATTATTCATTTTCATACATTTTTTAAAATGTTCTTTTATATGGATCAAAATATTAATCATAAACTTAAGAGTTATCTACAATTAAATATAACATAAATATTTTATGAACTTACCAAATATTCTCTAGACATAGCACCTTGTTTTTTACCTCTTTAGAATAAATAAAACCAATAAATAAATAATATGAAAAAAATTATTAAGTTATTGTTAAGCATTTTTAAATTAAATAACTGAAAGTGTAAAAATATAGTTTTACAGCTAATAAATAAAATATATAAAAAAAGTTAATAAACAGAATAATGTTAAAACAACTTCACAAACAGATTGCCACTACAATGCACATTAAACTGCTGATTTAACAGACCCCTTTACATGTATTTTCATAATTATGAGAACTTAATTCTAAATGCCAAACAAATCAAATTTTTTTGAATAATGAAATGCAAAATATTTCTTGTGGAAAATGTAATAAAAATGGTGTATATTTTGAAATTAAATTTATTTTGAAAGAAAGATAGAAACAATAACTGGATTTTAATTTTTTTGTTATTAATTAGTCAATAATTAAATTTTGAACTATGATTTTTTTTGACATGTCTCTTAATAAACTCACAATTAACAGAATATACTGACTGTATACTTTTTAAATTAATATAATATAAATTTTTTAAATACTTTATAAAATTTATACATGACATTTTTAAAGATGCAGTTAAGTTTTGTTTTAATTCATGAATGTAAAAATGTAAAAAAAATTAACATCCTCAAGAATAAAAATTTATATGATTTATTCTCTAATAAAATGTAAAGCAAATTAAAGTAATGAAAATCAATTGCAATGATTTACAGGCAATGAATAATCAATCACATGTATGTACACTTTCTATGTATGCATACCTTATAAATGTTTTCGGCAATGGATCGGATCAATTTAGTTGTATCATAATGAATCACATTCATTTTCAACAAATTCAAGCTATTTACAAAAATCAAAACATTTATGATATCAGCAATGAAAATGGATGATCTTTAATAAGATATGTATGATCATTTGGCAAAATAGAATACAACAAAATGTAATCAAATATGGACAGTTTTATAAATATGGGCGGAAATGCATGGGACTTTATTTAATAAATGAAAATTTTCTAGAAACTGGAAGATAAACAATTATTTTAACATTGGCATGTGTATATAATATATACATAAATAATACTGAAGAAGGTGGTAGTAATACTATTCAAGTTAATATAAACAGAAAAATAATCGTCAGAAAATCACCATAATAAAAAAACTACATACATTAATGTACAAATAAAATCAAATGCTATTTTAAAAACACAGAATTAAATAGTCACTATGCAGTAATTAATCAAGTTTCTGTGTTTAAAGTAAAAATGAATATTACTATTTCACCATTTTGAAACTGCTACAATTAATAAGCACAACTAAGAAAAGAACTTTCTAATGTTAATAGGCTACAAATTACTAAATCATTTATCAATAAAGAAGAAACTGCAATCAGAAATACTGTATGTTTTTCAAAAATCACAGCATATAGTAAATAATTTGATCAAAACAGTTTTTTTAAACATTAACTTATAAAATTAATATTACTCAAATAAACAGAAACAAATTGAAATAAAACACTTTTGTTTTTTAATACTCAACGTCATTGGAAGGATTACATTTATGGACTTAAAAAAAAATTTGCAACTTTGCTGGTTTTCCACTACTAGCATAAATCACAAGAATTGTAAAATGTAAATTAAAAGATAAAAAAAGTATTAATAACTATAAAATTTTATAGTAATTTAAAAACATTAAAATTAATAATCATTTATGTAATTAGAAAAATGCCCTTATTTTTGAATGAGGTAATATTCAGTTTCATGATATTTCCTTAAAATGTACACTTTAAAAATATATGGCACAGAATTTTCGAAATATATCAATTTTCAGTTTAAAAGATATTAATTTACAAGACATTTTTCAGAATAAAAACCAATTATTTATATTTGAATGACATGAATTTAATTGGACGAAATTTTTTAAGATAAACATTCAGTGCTTAAAAACCATATTAATATATTAAATTTTACTTCATTTTACTAGAATTTTATCTTGTTTATGATTTGTTTGATGTAAAATATTATATAAAAAAAAAAACTAATTTTCATTTAATACATATCTATGCAAATTGAGAAAAGTATCTACAATTCTATAAGACTAAAATCTATATTCACACCTACTCATCAAATTTCATTCTATACGTTATTTACAATAATTTAGTTACATGATTCAATTAAAAATTTATTTTCTTTAAAAAAAACTGCAAATATTGTCAAAATCCTCCTACCTGTGTTTCAAAAACTTTGCAATAATTTTTAACTTGTAATTGATTGACGGATAGTTAATACATAAACAATGAAAAGTAAATATGCTTCAAGAGCTGAAAATAACAAAATCTATTTTCTGAAAATAACAAATATAGCTTTTTTATTATTGCTGATTTAATTTTTATAACAAAGCACTAGACCTTTTATACTTCAGTCATCAGATGAACATTGATAAAACTATTATATTATTTCTAAGTTTAAAAAATATTTAATTATAAATATGATATTAAAAGTATCCATACATTAAAATATACTTCAAAAGAACAAAAATATTAATAAATTTTTTGAAAAAAATCATGTGAATAATGCTTTGTAATTTAAGTTTACAGAAAAAAATTTTAATATTCGATTTTTAAAATTATAACACATGGTCATGGTAACACTTTTTCGTAAAACTCGATGGAGATTTTACGAAAACATAAGACATCACAATGTTCAAGAACATATTGAAAAACTATGATTATTATAAATAAGCTAAATAACCCTGATGTTAATGAAAGAAAACACAAAGATAACACATAAAAAATATATACTCATATATACATCACTCAGTGGTTTTAAACGTTTAAATAAATGATTACTTTTACAAGCCACAAAACTTACTTAATTTTAATTTAACTTATGCTTTTTTTTTACAAGTGAAAATTAGTATGAATATTTTTAAAAATTTCATTTTGAAAATATATGTTGTACAATACCTTTATCATTAAAAATTGGAACTTTAACCATGTAAATGTTAGGAATCTTATCAGCAAAAACAAAAATTCTAGGATTTGTCAAATAATGAACTGAAATCAACTTAATCAAGAAATATAACAATAGAATTTTTTAAATCTTTCTGCTGCTGTTAAATAGATATTTAGCTTAAAAGCTGATGTTATGATTAGAAAAATGCAATTATTTAAAGCTCTTAAGAAAATAAAACTCTAAAATTTATATGTATTTATCAATTATCTTCTAAAAAAAAACAAACACTGATTAAATTTCTTTGTTGAGTTGACCTTAAAGATCAAGGAATAATAAAAAAGTTTTAATATTATCAGATTCGTGTATAGGAATTCAAATACAATAGCTAGTTTCTCAGAAAGAAATTTAAATTAAAAGAAAATCACAAGAGAGATAGCATTTACAATTCAATCATATACATACATAATGCAACAATAATGATACAAATATTTAAAGAATAATTTTTACATATTTTATATTATTTGTAATTTCTGGTTAAAATTTATAAGAATTTTTTACTACAATATGTACTAGTACTTCTGACATTTTATTCAATTCATAATGAAAATAAACAATTATACTTCACAATAGATTATTAAAACATACATTAAAATAAACTTATGATAAAAGCACCGTTTGCATTTGTTAAAATATATTATCAATTAATTGGCACCATGAAATCATTCTAAAGCACCAATTTTTAGCAATAATTAAATTTTTATCATTAGCAATTTCATCATGGAAAATACATTTTAAAATAATATTTTGATAAAAAAAATTCATGTTGTATTACAAAGGTTTGAAATTTAATTATTACATTACATTGCCAAAAAGCTCAACTTCACAGGTCAAATTTATAGTCTGTATAAAATTTTATATTTCTATTGAATCCTTCATGCTTTGCAATTATAAACACAATTATGCTTTTAAATGTGTTAATGTAAAATGAGTAAAAAGTAATGGCAACATCACTGGCAATAATTTAGGAAAAAGGTCAATGAAAAGCAGAATGTGTGATTATTTCAAAGAGCTTTCACACTGATACTTTTCTTAAATGTGTGCAGAATGGCAACATTAACAAATAATTAGGCATGATTCACAATTTATCAGTTACATAAATTTGAAAAAAAATGTTAGACAATAATGGAAAATGCACAATAAGTACTGAATTTTCAGGAGTAAATGTTACAAGAGCTGATATTCCTTTTTTGGATTATTTTAAAATATAGATGAGATTATTGATAATGTCAATGAATTTATTGCACACCAAATCCAAGATCATTTTCATCGATAACATTTGAAATGCAGGTTTTGCTGAATAGAATTTGAATTTTTTCAGGATAAAATCAGAGACAATCCTTAAATTCAAAAATAAAAATATATCTTTTCACTTAATCACTAGAAAGATCATTAGCTCTAAAAATTACCAAGACCTTTGAAGTTATAACCAGCATATACAAAATGAATATAATTGCAGACATGAAAAGTCATTCTTGCAAATAAAAATAGCAATTTTTCAACTCAAACTTTTATAATAATAATTCATTTAGATCATTCTGCAAACAATGAACTTCATAAATCATTGAGAAACAAAAATTGGATTAACAATATTGACATTTGTTATTGCAAATTTTAATATATAATTTCATATTAAAATATAACAGTTATGTATACACACATACATATACATCTCTTTCACCTTAAACTTTCATATATACATATGAAAGTTTAAGGTTTTTTTTTATTGAAGTACAATAATACAAAATTTAGTGAATGATACAAAAATAATACACATTTAAAATGAATGTAAACAATTAAAAATAAAATAAAAGTTGAATTTAATAATTTAATGAACAAGTATAATTAAAAACATTAGATGCTTGAATCTTTAAAAAAGTAAACTTACTAAAATGTGATAATCTTAGATACAACAAAATTATGCAATTTAAGCCAAAATGTATGACATAATAAAATTTTTTACAATTGTGCATGTTTAATCACTTTTCTATTTCCACAAAGTTTATTAAAATATATGTATAAGAATAAGGCAGCAGCAATTTCTTTGAATTTTGAGGTAGCAAGTACCATCCAATAGATGAATATTTTAAAGAAAAATTATTAGAGAGAGACCTATGTCTCTTCAGTACATTTAGACTGAATTATTTAAATGAACTGATTCTATACACGAGAAAACCACACAAACACAACACATATTTCCATAGGAACAAGTATATTTACATGTTTCACTAAAAAATTGAGCAAAAATTAAAGACAACTTTTAAAAATATACTAAATACAAGTTTTCATCGGAAGATCATTTGTAGTTAAGTTTTTTCATCACAGTACATATCTAAGGCATACAAATACAATGCATTTCCTCAATGGTTTATGTAATTGTTATAAACAGCCTTGCAACAATAATCTTCTAATCCAGATGCATTGCATTATGTATAAAGATGAATTCTGCTATAAAAATAAAATAAAATTATATCTAGCAATATAAATTATACATAATTATTAAATAACAAAATCATAATAATACTCATATAAGAATAAATTTACACACAAAAAAATGAATATTTTTTTTACGATACATTTTATAATAAAATTTCACAGAATGGTCAAAAATCCAGGAATGCCATTTTCTGATATCCTAACATTAACTTTCACAGACTTTAGATCATAGAAAGTGAACAAAGAATGAATTTGGTGAAGGAAAGTTTCATATTTCATCATGTTATTTTAATAACTTATATTAATCATTTTTGAACAATGGGAGTCTATATAATATAGCAATTTTATATAGTATAGTTATATACTAAGGTGAAAATATTTTGGGTTTTTTTCAGTTTCCTCCTTTGCAACATAAATATAATTTATTATCTATAAAGGTCTTTGATGAATCAGAGTGATTTATTACAGTTGTTTGAAAAATTTTAACATAATCCTTTAGATGTTAGGTCACCCACTGAGCCATGTCAAATAATAGTTTTTAAGAATTGAATAAGAGTGCACAATGTTGTATGCATGATTATACATTTGATCACCTAAGAAATGAAAGAATTAACTCATATCTGCAATTCTACTCACTAGGGCAGTGGAGAACAAAAAGAAAAATAATTTATCTTTAGTAAACCATCCTGAACCTGTACTGAATTTATCAACAATCAGAAATGCACTTTTATAAAGATATTTTGCAATCATTTGGGGGGGGGGGGAGGGAGAGATTTTTATTTGAGGAAGTTGGTTGGTTGGGTTTTGTGACAAAAGGTCCAGAAAAAAAAAAAAAAAAAAAAGCTGCGCCTTTTATTTGAGAAAATTGTCTTAATCGGATCTTCTACATAAACGGTTTTTAAGCAGTATTTTAAATACCATCAACTTGAACTGTAAAAGAAATGGTTAATTTCATTTTTACATATATAATTTATCTTAAAAACAAAACAACTCAGCATCTGTAGCATGACACATTCTTATGACAAGCTACCTCACAAGGATATCCATTTCCATGCAATCAGTCTCAAAGACATTTAATTTTCAAAGCAATATAAAAAACAAAAATAGTCTTCTGGAATTAAAACTAAAATTGGTAATACATGTTAAAAGTTTATCACTGATTAAAATAATTTGCTCAGGTTTTAAAAAACTAAATAGGGCCCGTATGTTTTCATTCCAAACCTATTTTGGAAAGCTCTCAATTGCAGGGGTCGGAGTACAGAATTTTTTTTTT
>JAPDSC010146879.1:268873-331592 GCA_026290005.1 Latrodectus geometricus | reverse complement strand
GAATGGGAATATTCATTAAAATTACATGCAAACACAATGAAAATAGTATTAACATTGTAAAAAAAAAAATTTAGATAACAGATTTATAAAATTATAATATTAAAAAAAATTTGGTTAAAAATTTTATATCTAAATAAAAAGCATTTATTCATGCAATTCCTTCAAAGAAAATAATGCAAATAACATTTTTTCTTAATTACAAATAAAAAACATTGACAACTTTTAAATGTGTTATTAACATAGCTAAACAAATTATTTTAGTCATACAAAATAAAATGTAATATTGTAGTATTTATACCTCCACAAGTTGTTTGAAATTCTTTATCATCAGCACAAAATTTCTCACTAGAAAAAAATAAATAAATAAATAAATAAAGAATAAAAATTTTAAAATTGCAGTATAATGCAGAATTTTATGTCTTACATATAAGATAGTTTAAAAAAACAATTTATAATTTTTGGAACAGTAAACTTATTGATTTGTAAAAATTTTAAATGATGATAGTTTCATTTATTAATTAAACTAAATTCTTGACAGCCTATCAGAGGGAATGACAGCCTATCAGAGGGCCAAGGTCTAGAATGCTCATATCTGTTTCCTTGAACAAGGGCTCTGAGGTACAAAGCAAATGTATTGATTCTATGGTCAACTTAACGTGAAACAGCCAGAGTTTATTTTTCAAGCATGCTTGGTAATCAGTTTTATCTACCCACTGAAGGGATGAAAAGCTGAGTCGACCTTGTCCAGTCAAGGATAGAATCTTGAACCTGTGATTTGGGAGAGTGAAACGCTGCCACTAAATCACCAGGCTTCTAATTTATTAATTAAAAACTATAAAATGTTTCAATCATTATATTAATAATAATTCAATTTCTCATAAACATAAAAACTAAAAATACCATGATAATATTTAAATAGAATAAGAAATTCACAGAACAGTACATTATTAAAATACCAAAAGAATGTAATTATTAAAAAGAAATGTGTGATAGATAGCAACATTTTAATTAAAAGTAAAGCCATAAATGCTATAAATATTACTAAATATAATACTTGCTTTACAAATAACCATATGATATCATGATGTGCAGATTCATAATGGTAATTACAGTAAATAATTTTTTTCAATAAATAATTTCCTTTGAGAGGAATAGTTTATTATATAATCAAAATTAAAGCATTTTTTTGTATGAAAATCACTTATTTTATTTAAACTTTCATAAAAATCAATTATATTAGAATATTCCTCATAGATAATGAGTTTTGATTAAAAAATATATATATATATTTAGAAACATTTTTTATAGAAAATAAAAACTGAGTTATATAGATACATACTTTAATTATTGAAATAAAATGAAAATTATTATGTTGGAATATTAAATTTGTCCACATTAAAAACCCTTCTAATTTTGAAATATTGAAAACAGTTATTATGAATAAGTTTTAAACTCATTTTATTTGACTTTCTTTTATATTGACTAAAATCCCTGGTTATTAAAACTATGTGTGTTATTGAAACTTATATTTCAAATAAAAAGAAACAATGGATTTCAAGCTTTATTTTAAGGGTGACAAGAAAATTTTTTCTCTTAGCATCAAATATATTTTTATTAGATACTTTTTCTTCAGTTGTATATGAAATATTATTTAAAGTTGGACCCCTTTAGTAGTAAATTATATTTTAATAGAATAAAAACCATAAATAAACAGTAATAATTACATTTTGAACAAGGTGGCATTGTCTAAAGCAAGTTTAGCAGGATTAATTAATTCTGTCGAATTTTGTGCAATTTCTTTTATTTTCACGGCTTCATTGTAAGCTTCTAAAGCAGCTGCTTCTTCTTGCATTTCAACTTCTTCATTTTCAATACCTAACTAATAACAATCATGTTTTTAAAATCATAAATACTCTTTAGAGAGGTTTGCTATAGTAAAAACTTTAGTAGAAATGATAGCAAAAATATTAGGTCTGAAAATATAGAGAAAACTCGAGGTAGTTTTTGATTTCTATAACTCTACTCATATTTTAAAATGAACAAATTGGTAACACATTGCACAGTAATTACAACAAAATTAAATACCTGAAATAAAACATCTGAATCTCCACTTTCAGAATCATGCAGTAATGACACATCACTAGAGTTAAAATCTTTTTTCTCAAGTGAGCTTAAACTAAATTCCATAAATAAAAGAACCATAAAAATAAAAATAAAGATTAGATTAACACACATTCATGCATTAAACTACACACAAAACACATTGTTCTAAACAGTCAAAGCAAGAAATAATGCAGACTATAAGTAAGTGCAAACTGAAAAGTTACAACACTAATAAGCAAAACAAAAAATGCAAAGCAAATTAATTTGAAAATGCATCACAACATTTGAAAAGAAAATTTGGTTAAGGTACTAAGGAATAAAATAAAAATTAAGTTTAAATATAAAAATTAACATAAAATTATTGCAACATATAAATTAGGAATAACACACAATTATTGAATAAGCTTAAGTAAACAAACTAAATTTCATATTTTACATGTATTTATTTGAAATCTTTATAGAAAAACACATTCTTACATGAATTTTATAATTCAATTTAAAGATTTAATTTAGTGGCACAATTGTTATCAATATCTTTCAATTTTTGCATGTAATACAAATTTTTTATAACAATTTCAAAATTACAAATAAAATGAAATAATTATAAGAAAATGATTTGAATTGTCTAACAGAAGTATTATGAAAACTCTTAACAGTACATTCTGCTATAAATTATATACAAATACATACAACTAAATCTAATCACACTGAAATAAACTGGCAAACATGCTGGTTCATTCACCAAATTTAAAGCTAAGAAATAAATTGAGTTTATTTTGCACAAATTGAGGGTTTAGGAAAGAATACCTCAAATATTAATTTAATGGATATTCAGAATGGATTAATTACATGAGAATAATATTTATGATTCAAGATTAATAAAGAAGGAATGTATCTTTTAGAATATGCACATAAATATAAAAAATATACTTATAGAAAATTATTTTTAAAAAATATTTAAACAGCATGTATGAATGGACTTAAGAGAAAATATAATTAAACTAAATATTCAACCAAATTGAGCATAATAAAAAATAAAAATTAAATAACATTCTTTTTATGTATGTACATAATATTAATTATATTTTATACAGCATATGAAAAAGGTTAGAATAAAACTTGTAATACAAACAAACACAATACTTTTTTTGACAAATATCAGTAGTAGTATAAATTTTTGTACTTCACAATAAAAAAGATTTAATTTACAAAATCATCTATATTTAAAACAAATATGTAACCATTATAAATCTTTAACATTATTATAGATCTATATGTAATAATTGAATATTGAAATATTCATTATTATAATCAGCATTATTACATTAATTACATATTTTCATGCATAGTTTCAAATTCTAAAAACTAAAAGAAAAACTAGAGGATAAAAGTATTTTTTGCTTGGGAAATTGCAAAGTTCAGTAACTGCAGTTTGTAAAAAAGTTTTCAAAATATTTCTATCCTTCCATTAATATTTCACAATAAAAATTTCTTGTTATCTTTAATTCTTCATAAACAAACAATTCAAATTCAAAAACTTTTCTTAAAATTGTTATGCACTGAACTGTGATCTTTTACCCATTCATTTATAATAACAGCAATTTTAAGATTCAATTAATTTTTTCAATAAAAATGTTCATTGAATGGTAACTATTGCATTTTTACATTAAAAACAGCATCCAGACATCTTTCAATTTTCTATATTAATTACTATAAACATAAGATTCCCACCTTTTATTTATAGCCATTTTAATTATACTTATTTTTCAAACAATGTTAACCTAGTTTTGTCCTATTAATTCTAAAACCAGAGATGTACCATTCAAAAGTTCAACACTTATTCAAAACCCTTACAACACTAAAACAAATTAGAACACATTTGTTCACATCACAATTCTGACCGAATTTTGAAAGGTTGTCAACTTAACAGATGTAGTGTTCAGTTAAAAGAGGTCAAATTTGTTTTGATTGTAATAGTAATGATTCAATTGTATTTAATCCAATATATTTTGTGTATAAGATACTTTGGTTTTGTACTGTAACAGCCAAGACAGCAAAACCACCTCACGCATAGATCAATCAATATCCATAGCTAACATTTATGGTCAAAGAAGAGCCTCCATGTCTGCACTCAAGAGTTACATTTTCAACATGCTACAATTTGCAAAGATGTCCATGCTGTCCTTTTTTTTCATTGAAGAGTCCTATGCAAATAGAACCTGAAAGGCATGCTCAGTCAATGAAGCACTATACTTAAGAATGCTACAAATAAAATTGATAACAGCCTTATTGGAACATAATCTTCACAGAGTACCGTTCATGTAGGACGGGTCACCACCTCATATTACATCTCTTGAGAAACAGTTCTTAATAAGTACATGTGATGAAAAACAACAAATTATCTCTTACTGTAAAAAAAGAATGGCCTCCTCGCATACTGGATCTGACACTAGTTGATTTTCAGTGGCTAGGTTAGGTATGATCCTGAATATATTGTAATATGTCATTATTTTTATCAAAATTAAAGACCACATTCACTTTGAAATCTCCAACATCCGTTCAGATATGTATTATGTTGCAGTTAATTGTAGTCTTGCTAAGTTGCAAAATGTAAATATATGTACAAATAGACATGTAGAATATTTACTGCAGTGGTATGCTTGTAAACGTTTTTTTGGGTGGTAAAAAATATAGGTTTCAATAAAATTTTGTGATTTTGATGTATGAAGCATCGTCTACAAATTAACAGAATTTCAGACAAAAATTTTATCACTACCAAAAATAGCTCCATGCATATCAGTTTGCCACCAGCTGGATTCACATATTCCAATTACTTCCACATTTATGGGGGTTACAAATTATACAAAAACTTATTTTTATTACTTATTTTACATAAAGAGCAATCACAAATTAGTTTGCATTATAAATATTTCATTATTTGTGACTAAATTATATGATATAGAACAGAGAAACTTATTTGTTTGTTAGAGAAATTAATACATCAATTATATAAATAAAAGTGGATTTATTTAATTGATTAAAGCAATTTAATTTTGAAGAGAAGTTTTTATTGTACATTATGATAGTTACATTTTCATAATGTATTACTTTATTTTATTTATTATTAAATATATTTCATTATGAGTTCTCATTTACATATCTTTAAGAAAAAGCCAACAATTCTTTTGATGTTTTTGAAAATATTTTAATTTTTTTACATTCTTACAGAGAAGAGTATAATAAAATATAGAATGCTGGTTAAATGAAATCAAACAGCCAAGATCAGTAAAGATTAATATTTTCTGATATAAAAGAAAGAAATTTAACAATATGTCAAACAGAATATTAAGACTTAAATTTCACAAACTTTTATACTTAAAAAATCCTTTAAAATTTTATAATTTAAATGAGGTAAAAAATATCTGAAATTATTTACATATTCAGAAAATGATATCTCAGTGACTCATTGGTCAAAACTAAGACAATCAAATATTTAAATTATGTCACATATTCATGAACATTTATTCTTAAAGTATTATTTTTAACTAGTATTAATTTCCATATCTTTCTCATGAAAGCTTAGAATGTTCAGTATTATGCATTATGAATATCAATTCTTATTTGATATATTTACTTTACATTGAAATATTTATTACTGTTTGATTTTTGAATATTTTAACTACCAAAAAGGTTTCATGGAATTATAAATAATTTCTTTAATATCTAAGTAACTTTAATAAAGAATGATGAATATAATAGGTACATTAATGGCATTAATTAGCCATTTTTAAGAAATTATAAGGTTTTGAGTACTTGAAATAAATTTTATAACATTTATCATTATTTTGACTAGAAAAGTTTTAGAAAATTCATTCAATAATGTGAAATTAAATAAATGAAAAAGAATCACCTTGGTCTCTCCAATTCAGAATTAATGTTAGGACTATATTAATTAGTCCTAACATTAACTCAGAATGTTAGGACTAATTAATAGATTAAATTGCTCTATTGATATATGGTACAAATATCAATAGAGCAATTTAATCTAAACTGAATTATCAATAAATTACATCTGTAATAAAAAATGCTCTTATTACTAAGATAGTTCATAAAAAATCAACTAATTTAATGAAAATAAAAATAAAGATTGCAAAATAAAAGCATAAAAAATTATTTTATTTAACTCACAAAATAATTTCCAATCTTGTATTTTATTAGTTTTAAAAATATTAAATAATTTTTATAAATTAAGATTGGATATTATTTCGTAAAGTCCTGTAACAGTATAGAACTTTATTTACACTTACTTGACCTCTAACACAGCTCAGCCATGATGATATGCTATGGAAGAGGGGATATCTTTAGGAAACATAGCATACAAACATAAGCAAACATATATACAAACAAAACAAAGGATTTAGCAAACAAGCATATAAGATAATGATAAACTTTAAAAAAAAAATGTATACATTTTATTTGAAAATATGATAATGAATTTCAAACATGCTATTGTTTATCAAGGGTTATGTGTACAATACTTCCACAAATCTAATGTAAATTATGTTGGAAAGAGTTGGCATGATTTTTAATTTAGTTAATAATATAAACAGGAACAAATTTATTAATTATCATATGAAAAAATTTACAACTATGTATAATGTTTTTTTTTTTTTTTTTTTTTTTTTTAAATTAAAATAAGAACATTATGATCAATTGCTTGAACTTGAAATTATTTCATCTTTTAAGAATAAAAGCAAGATAATAATAATGAAATGTACATGATAGCTATAGTTGTTGCTATGAGCATATTCAAAAGGAAACCAAATTTTCATAAATTATAAAAAAATGAAAAAATATTCTAAATATCATTATTACAATAAAAATAATTTTATTTTTTATCACAAATTTTCACATTTTGTTGTTTTCTTATCAGTTAGATATTTTAAAAAATATTCACATTTAATACTTCAGCAATGATATAAGATACTTTTTCTAAATAGGCTCAGCACAAATTTAGTAATTGCATAGTTATAAGCATTTTTTCTAGATAAGTAGATTAAGCAGAAATACTATTCCATATCTGATTTTATGTAAGATAAATCTTAAATAGATAACAAAAATCAAGAGTAATTAGTGAATTTAAAAAGTATTGAAATATTGATTTAATAAAGATAACAATGAAAATGAATTTATATTCAAACTCCTAAAAGTAAAAATTTTGTTTTATTGTTAGATATGTTGCATTAGGCACAAGAATATCAGTTGATAGGGTTTTGGGACACCAAGTCCAACAAAGGTCAAACTGTAGTACCACAAGAATAATAACAAAAATAGTAAATTTTGTGTTAAAGTTTATATCCAACAAATCATTGTGTTTCGTCTATCTGAAGATATTAATGACTTTAAATAAATACGTTTTTAAATACTAAAATAACAAATATCAAATATGAGATACATGAAATTAAATTGGAAATAAAATTTTTAATACTAATTTCAATTCACATCTTAGATTGCTTAAATATTTTTACAAATAATATCATTACATTTTTGGAATTTATTAAATAATTTCTAGGTAAGTTGTCTATTTTAAATTAATAAATTTTGTAAAACAATATAACAAAATTTTAAAATTGCAGAGCATAATTATGACAAGTTATGAGGTTTTTAAATCCATATACTGGAAATTTGTTTTTAATTATCAAAATTTTCTACCAGTAAAAGCATTTTAATAATCATTGTTACATAGTTTTAGAACTTTTTATGCAAAAAAAGTTATTAAGTCCTTCTATACATGATACATACAATTAAAGAAAAAGATATAATTTAAACATTTCATTCAAACAATTTATATTAATTTATTTATTTATACTTTACAAATTGATCATACCTTAAAGGCCTTGGTGCAGGTTGCTATAATCAAAAAAGAAATCATAAGCAACATAGGACAAATGAAAACAATATCAATAACAATTAAGATATTTAACAGAAGATACTTATATATAACTATAATATGTTACAATGTTAATATCAATTGTTTAATTTGCTTTGTAAGAAAGTTAACCTCTAAAAATAATGTAAAAAATATCCTAGTATAATAAGCACAGTAATTTATTAGGTATACATGTAGAATTAGCTTATACTTTAATTATAATTGCATAATAAATCATTATCAAAATAAATAATTGAATGAAGTGGATAAAAAAATTGTTTTAAAATGATTCACGTTTATAATTTAATTAAAAATAAATTAATATAAAGCAAAATTTTTGAATAGTCAAGAAAATACACTAATTTAAAAATTCAATTTTAAAAGTAATAATTATATGAATTATTATATCATAATTTCATTTCGAATATTATAATAATTGCAAATTAAAAAAATTGATTAGTAAAAGCATTTCATACTTACATCATCTAGGAACATGTCAAACTGTAAATAAATATTTTAATTATAACTTTGCTTCAATATATAAAACAGTTCAATAAAATTAGTAAAAAGTTAATAAGTACAGAAAATTTTTAGAAGTTTCTAGAATCTTGATACACTGATATTTTTTGGACCAAAAATTTTTTCCTTTGGGAAATTTTAGATATTACACATTTTATGAATTACTTTATTAAAATAAAATTTCAGGAAATGTGCAAAATCTGGGATAATATGCTGTATTAATCCATTTGTTGATGATAAATGTATTTTGAGAAAATTATTCAATATTATTTTTATTATTAAATAACTCTACATGTATAAAAAAGTTTACAACTAAAGCTAAATGAGATACAGGTTTTTGATTGCACTTTAAATCAAATTTTTTATTTTCATAAATTCATATTTTTTTTAATATAACTTTCTAGAAATATTTGGTTACATAAGGTGAAAAAATATTTGTAAAAATAAAAATATGAGTAGAAAATTTGTTTCATACATTCTAAATAAACTTAGAAATTGTTAATTATAATTTATAAATACAATTTAACTGAATAAAATATTTTTGATAACAAAAGTTTAAAAACATAAATAGTGTTTAATTTCTAATCAGGTTCAAAATCATATCAAAAGATTTTATTTCTCTTGCTAATACATAAAACTTTAGATATAATATTCTAGTTTCCATTTTTTTCTTTAATGAACAAAAACCTTTTTACTTCATAATTAATACTGTATTTTCTTGTATATAATCCTGCAGTGGTGTATTGTCTGTACGGCTTTCTTTGGAATTAAAGGAAAAAAAGCGTAACATAATCTGCGGCAATTTTTTTCAGCAAATAGTCTGAAATATGTACTGCCTATAATATGGGTGTCACATAAAATAAATAAATGTACAGTATGATTAAAAATCTAATAAATTAAGAAGAAAAAAGCATTTATTATGAAAAATATCAGTCTAGATCCACCTCATCGTAAAGTGCAATAAATTTGAGATGAAAGCAGGAGATCGATCAAGAGCTATAATTTCGAGAAGACTTGTAAAACTTATCGATATTTAACTTCTAATAATTTTTAAAAAGATGTTAGACATACATATTTGCTTCGTCAATATTTAAATGAAAAAAATTGGATTATTTACAAACTGCATATTTTATACATTTTCTTTTATACAGAGTGTGTTTTATTTTTCACTCCACATAAACATGCTACATTGCTATTTTTTCATTTGCTTTCGTTATAGCTTTTAATTTAAAATCTGCTGTGTAACTTAAAAGTTTTTGCTTCCATTTGACAATATACAAATTAGAATATTTTCAAAACAAAACAGCTCACGTCAAGGAAAATTGCAAAATGACATTAGAGAATTTAAAACTGTAATATCTTTAAGAGGAACCAAATTAGTTTTTAACGTAATTGGACAAAGCCGATTATAGTTTAAATAACTCAGATGTGTCTTGGTATCACCTGTTATTTATTTTATGAAACATAAACAGTATTCCATTCAAAACTTTCTAGTAAGCTTTTCTGAAGGAGAATGTTTTTTTATCACATTATTCGCAGCGGTGTATAATACGCACAACGAAATTTAGAACTTTTTTAACACATAAACCACGGATTATATGCAGGAAAATAAGGTAATTTTTAGATTCCAGTCAACATTTTGTTAATATTTATCATTCAGGATTTTTTTTCAAACATTTATTACATTAATTGAAAATCTGATTAAAATAAATATTTAGAACTAACATTACCATTTACATAAAAGAGCAATCTACTCTCTTTCTAAAATATCCAATTTTGCTACATATAAGAAAAATAATGAAATGTTTGCAAAGATAATTTTTTTATGGAGGGACATTGACTAAATAGTTGTTAAGACTGGAATTTACAAATTCAAATCACATTTATTCTTATTTTAATATCTCCTTATACTATGCCTTAGAAAATATATGTGCCTACTATTCTACTGTATAAATTAAAATTTTTATTCTTTAAAAAACTTGATATTACATACGTTGCAAAAATGTTAGGTCTAAAAATACATATTTAACTCATATTTTTGAAATTAAATAAACTGTAATTTTTTTGGAAATTTTCCTTTGAATTTTCCAACCTTATCTAACACCTTTTGAAAAATGCATTCAATATTTATTGTAATATTTTAACTTCTGAAGAATTCATTTTTTAACACAACTGAAAACAAGCTTCTTTTGAAACAATTTCTATAATAGGTAATTTTGACAACTCTTTTATAAATAGTGACTTTGACACAGTTACAAATTAAGATACTTCAAAATCATTATATTTTTAATAATCAAATCAAACTTCTTTAATAACTAAAGAACTAAATATTTGAAGTTTTGCATTCGCTTCCGAGGTTTTTTTCATGGAAAAATGAAACTTGCATGTCATAATCAAATAACTGATAATATAATAAAATTGCTCACAAAAATATTAACCAGATTATTTGATAAACATTTCAGATATATTAGAGAATATCTAATCAAGAACTGTTTTTAATTAATCATACATATTTGATACAAGTGTGACGTAACACTGAAACCATAAGCAAAGCTCATTTTGAAATACTCAAAAAAGGCTTCAAATATAAATAACAATATTTGAAAAAGATAGTTTTAATTTCATACAATCAAACTCATGTACAAATGAAAGTTTATTAAAATTAATTAAACTGTTGATTTGCTGTGCAGCAAAAACTTTCAATTTCAATATTCAATTGAAACTTAACAAAATTATAAAACTTTAATACAATTAGACTCTATCAAAAAAATATTTACATTTTCAAGAGATTGATAAATTTTATGTAAAAATGAAACTACAATTAAACTATTGCATTTGTTACAATTCTTTAAGAATAAAAGTCAGCCATTAAGATGGTTTAGCAGGATTTAAAATTTTCTTAAAAGTTACAAAAATTTTATATTTAATTCAAAATTTTGAAAATAGCAATTTATATACATTTTGCTTTTTACCACACTAAGGCTTTATAAGATAATGTCAAAAAAAATTATTTCAAAAAATTTAAATTAATACATATTTCAATACAACTTATTTGCACTAAATTGACAACAGAAATTGACATTATTTTTACATATAATAATTTATTTTTGTTCAATCAAGTAGTGCTACCTGAAACACAGCAAACTATTCCTGTCAGAGAACAATAACATGAATATTATTAGATTTTATAGCATTTTTAATTAATTTATCAATGATATTAATGTAAAAAAAATGCTCATGTATTATTGCTAGTTATGATCAATGATTGGGAGACAGCATTAAATAAATGATATAAATAATCTTATTTTTATAATTCTGAATTCATTTGCAGAAAAGTGCATGTAATGTATAATTCATTAAAAATATGACTATGAAGTTAAATAACATACAATTTTACAGGAAACAAGGAATAAAAGTATTGGAATAATATTACAAAACTATATACATTTAAAGTATTTACATACTTACATCAATCAACCTATCTCTGTCTTCAATAGTTGCCTTTCCTTGCCAACAACTATAAAAATAAATTTCAGAGGACAAAACACATTAGTAAATTTAGAAAAGAACATAGTTTGTTTCATATTTATTGAAAGTTTTTGAATATTTTCTGAAAAAATTTATAATTTTTATTAAATGTGTTATTTAAATACATAGGGATTTTTAAGTACATACACATTGTATACATCTTTCTTGCAAGCTATACGTGCATAGTTTTTGTTAAAATTTTATTTTAAAGTTAGAATTCTATTTTAAAGCATACAGTTAAATATTTACATACACATTTTGGTGAAAATGTTCTTTAGGTCCCCTGCTTGGGGCGCTTTCAAAAACGCAGATGCCATGGCAAAAATCCTACTGCTATTTCAAAGTTAAACTTAATTAGCGACCAATGAAAAGGCTAAAACAAAAGAGTAATGAGCATGCATGAAAAAGGGCTTCAAATTCACAAGTTGGCGAAGAAGGGGACTTAAACAACAATTTAACCCACATTTTTAATGTGTAATTCAAAATAAAATACACAATTTATTAAAACAATTTTTTAGTATTTTCAAAGTTAATGAGCAATAGCTATATTTTTTATTGACGTTCAGTAATAAATTATTTTGCATAGTAATCATAGAAATGAAATTATTCAAATGCATTTCATAAAAGTACAATAAACTTATGCCATGAGGCAAATTAGCACAATAATTCGTCTATTATAAAACAAATTTTATCGAAATTAAATACAAATGGAGAATTACTCAGTTCCTTATTAAAAAATTAATTTTCAGAGCAGAACAATATATTAATTATCATAAGCATATTGATAATCAAACAGAATAAATTTAAATAAATTAATATAACAATATAAAAAAATTTTTTCTCTTCTTTTAGAAAAAAACAAACTTAAAAGAACTTTCTATAGTTAATAATAAGTAAGAAGAAAAAAATAGACTATCATATATTCGGTTAGAAGAACACAACTCAAAATCAGAAATTTCTTTATCTAATGTAATTTTCAATAATTTGAATGAAATTCTATACTCAACTTCTGAAAAGAATCCCTAGAAAATAAATAGAAATATTTTTGAACAAAAGTCTAAAAAATTTTTAAGTAAAACTAGATTTGAGTGTACCTTCTGGGTGATTTTTGGTTGGCGCCATTCCTGTTTGTGCTGAACATCCTGCAAAGATGTGTAATGGCCAAAGCATAATGAAATTGAAATGAAAACAATATAAGCAAAATAAAATGTATAAAATAACTTTGCGTGAATCAAGGGGAAACCCTTAAGTATAAGCTAACCAAATTTTTTAATCAGAATTCAAAAAGAAGTATTTAAAGAATTTTAAGATAACTTAATAAACTTTATAAGAAAAACACACTAAAAACGATTCATACTATGTATGGTCATGAGAATGTAAAAATGAATTATAAGGTATTTATCATATCGGCTGATGAAAGGATATTACTTATTTGCATAAACTTCAAAATCGCGGGGTTAGACTGTACTTTAGGGTGCCCCTTTGGTTCTCGCCAAATTGTGATCACGATTGAACGCCAATCTGGGTAAAACCCAATCGTATTCTGATTGCAACAGAGCAATTTATTGTTCTGTGTCCACAAATATCGCCAATAAAATTGATAGCCAAACAAAAATCACCATGTTTGCCAAGGGGACCCTAAAATATAGTTTTACCCGTCGCCGCAGTTTAAATAAAATTTAGTCAATCATTCTGAAATAAAACAGAAGTTCCCAAGACAAGTTAAAAATAATTGATTTTTATTATTATAATATAAAAAAAATCAAACAGTAAATAATTTTTTATACAATAACCAAATAAAATAAACTGTAGTATAGAGATCATTGCAAAGAAAATTTTTCTAAAATACCTCCAACGTTGAATTTCATTGTAACATCGAGAAACACATGTACCCATTGTACGCTGGTGTAGGACAAATAGGAATGATATTCATTACACATTACTTCAATTCATGACACTTATTACTCTTCCTAAAAGCACTCTCAAAAGCTTGGAATGACTCATCCTCGAAAGACACTCAAAAAACCGAAAAACAAAACAAAGTTAAATGTTGCCAGATTTTGATTCTCTTCTGTAAGTCGAGTAAAACAGTAAAACTCTGAATTATTTTAAAAACAAAACAAAACTTAATCCACAAAGTGTAAAATATATATAAACTATAGGTTATTTAAGTATTTATCTTGTGAAATCAATATAAATAATTGAAATAGATTTTTAAAAGTAGAACACAATTTTTTTGGACCAATACTAACATATGGCAATGATTAACCGTGAAAAAATAAAAGTTATGAAAACTTGCTTCAATTCTAAAATTCCAGTCAAATTCTTTTAAGCAAAATAGTGCATCCTTTAATTTTATTATATCTTCAAAAATGGAAAAAGCCATAGTTTCTAAAATTCTCATTGTTGGATGTGGTTTAACTGGTAGTGTTACTGCTAGTTTAATAAAACATGAAGCTTCTGCTAATATTGAAATATGGGAAAAAGAAGATAATATTGGTAAAATAAAAATTTAAGTATAGAATAATTCCACACAACTTTCGATATAAATGTAAAATATGATAGAAAAAAATTCTTTAAACGAACGTGTTACGAAAAAATATTTGGCGCTTGATATTTATTTTGAAAACCGAAATTATAAACTTAAAAATTAAAAAAAATTATTTAATTTATTTAAATGAAAAAATTACATCAAAAATTGAATATTATTATGTACATTTTGTTTTGGCATATTAAAAAATTATTAACATTTAGTAAAGTTAATTCATTTTATATATAAACAAACTTTTTACTTAAGGAAGTTTTTGGTGTATTTAAATCTGGAAAGGCTGGTTTCTAAGGCAATACAATTTTGGAGGCAACTTATTGTAAATTATCTTGTCAAAAAGATTTTAGAATATAAAATTGAAAAAAGTGAAGATAGTTCATAATATAATATTCAGGAAGAATTTACATTGAAATTATTAAAAAAAGGATAAATATAAATAAGGAATATTGTATGTAACTTAATAAAAGAACAAAATTTTTATATTCTTTTATTAAGTCATACAAACATAAAATTAATGCATTATACATATCTTTATAAAGATTTGCATAATGCATTAATTTTATATTCAAATTAAAATTTTTATTTGTCAACATAGAAATATGTATAAAAATATATTACTTATAGGTATTAAAAAAAAGTACATTAATTAATTGCTTAGAGATTAGTGACTACTTAATAAAATCTATATTTGATATAGATTATTGTGTTGAAAACCTGCTGAAATTTATTGTTTAAACATTTTTGATGGGTTAAAGGAGTTTTTTCAGAATTTATTCTGTAAATCATTTTATTCATTTATTTTTTAGATAGTGTGTTTAAACATTTTTCTATTTTTCTTATTTAATTGTGTATATAAGAAAACATGTTTTCTATATGGTTCCTTATTTAGTGCAATATCAAATGTTTTAGTAATTTTATAAACTAAATTTAAATCCTACGATTTATTCATCATATTTAATGTTTTCAAAATTAGAGTAAATTGGTTTTGTAATATTTCAGGTGGACGTTTTTACACATTTTCAAATCCTGCAGAACCAAATTGCACAGTCGATTTAGGAGGACAGTATATTAGCACAACTTTGGAATTCATAAGAAGCCATGCCAGGTTTGCATAGAATTTCACATATATATTTTGTAAAAATTTATTTCATGTTGTATCTTTATACAAGGTGTTTCAATTGATCTCTATGTGGCTGTGAATTTTTCTATTATATGATATTCTCTTTTCTTGTGTTATTAACCTAGGTTCCTATTTCAGACAAGAGAGGAAAGACTTGTATTTCTGATAATAAGTAAAAAAAAAAAATTATGAATTCTGTAAATTTACATTTAGATTATTAACAATGGTCCTTTATTTACACTTGTTTAGTTTAAATATTCAAAATCAAATTATTTGTATATATTTTAAATTGAATGCATTCTGATATTTCTGTGAAACTAACTTTCTACCATATTGATATAATAACCTTACTGTGATTGTTAAATTCGTTAAATAAAAATTATTTGCATTTCAATATTCAAAGTTATGAGAAATTGTTTAAATTTAGTTAAAAATATTATTTGGCCCCTCCTGTTTTGCTGTCACTAAAAGGTCTAAAATGGAAGTTAATCATAAATATTTCCTAATCTCTTAAATCTTTTTATCTAAAAATTAGATAACTTAATTCAGGTAATTTGAAATTGTTCAAATAATAATTATATTGCTGGTTGAAATAATGCATTAGCAAATCATAGCACATGAGAATGTGAAGTTTGTTATGCTAAATTCTTAACAGATATGCCATAATTAAAAATGCCAACAGTTTTAGATAATTATCATTAGATCTTTTGACGTTTTTTATCTGTTAATAACTATTCATATGTATAGTTATTGTAATAAACTCAGGATTACATCAAGAAAAAAAATGTCTTTGCTCTAAATTGGAAAATAATTCAATTCTTTATCAATAATGAAGAACATTTGTGATTTCTGAATGTGATTAATTATATGTAAAACAGGAACTTTTTCACCATTTTATTTATTTCCAAGACATTTCCTTAAATCCTTATCTTTACATCTTCTAATCATAAAATGCACTTTTTATTGTCATGTTTTATGTCAACCTACAATTTTATGTCATTTGTTTTATGTCAAAACTACTTTTATATATGTCAATAGTATTGAGAAGTTTAGATGTAATGATTCAACATTGAGACTGAACCAAAAAAACAGACTCCTATGTATTTTAATTTATAATATCCATTCTATCCTACAAACATAATCCAAAGATTTATTTCTCTTTAAAATTTTAATAACAAATAATAAAATTTTCCATTTGCTTGTATGTTATGAATTGCACAGTAAATTTAATTATTTATATTTTAGATTTTATGATGAGTTATTGGATAATAACAAGCTTACTCCTCTGGGAGAAAAAATTGAAAATTTTCGCAAACTTTCTGAAAGTAAAATGAATTTTGTTGCTCCAGGAGGAACTGGTTCTCTTATTCAACATTTTTTACTTAAATCAGGTTTGCTCATTAAAACTGACTTACTGAGATATATTAGTTTACTTTAATATCTTAAATTTATAAAATTAATCTAATGTTAGAACTTAGATTTATAAATTAGTAAATGGAATATATTAATTTTATTTAAATTATAGTAATCTTATTTCTTTAACAAATTTTATTTTATTTCAATTATAACTATTTCTTCAGTATCAATTTTAGAAACATGTATAGTACACATATTAAAAATACTTTTTATGATATTAAGTTAACACATATTAATGTTAACTTTCAAATCTCTTATTATAAAAGTACCATCATAAAAGATATTTCTTCTATTAACCACATATTTATTTTCTAACTGTGTTGTCTTGCATATGAACTTCCTTTCTTTTATTATAATTATTCAGTTATATGAAATTACATTTGATGTAGCAATTTCCTGAGTATGAAAATTAAATTTGATGAAATTTTTTAACACCTCTATTTTGAAGTAACAGCCTTAAATATCAACAAATATCTTTTTAATTTTCATTGCTATCATTGAAAAAAATATTTTTAACTTGTAACTGATTATAGGGTATATCTATATAAACTCTAGCTGTTACATTAATAAAACTACATCTGTATGGAAAATAAATTTTGGAAAAATTTTCGTTATATTTTCAATATTAAATATTGGGTGCATTTCATAAGTTTTATAACTATCAGAGGATCCTCTTGATAGGAATAGAGATTGTGTAAAAAATCAATTTAAATTTGTTGTTAACCAGTGTGTTAAATTGGACCCTTGGTTGCATAGTAAGCCTACTGGATGTAGTTTTTCTCAAAATTGTGCTGAAAGGTGTTCATTTGGAGGAGGGGGGCGGTTATAAACACCCATAATCAATAAAAAGCATAAATTATGTACATTAAAGTAATAAAGAATACAGTACGGTGAAATTATGTGTGTAATTACATCGTATCAAATAAAAGAAACAACCCAAAGTCTGAGAAAAGAGGCTATCCTAAATTACAGAAAAGCCAAGTGTTGTCAATTACATGTCAATTACAAATGCACAAAATGGGTTTATTTCACTAGCATGTTCCATAATAGAAAAATTAATCAAATTGTTTTATTGTAATCAATAATATTCTGATTTATAATCAACAAATTATTTATATTAAACTAAACAGTACTTCTAATTTCTGTTTAGAACATGAATCTTAATATTAGTTAATTTTGACATTGTGAATAATTTTACAGAATTGATTAACTTAATGCTCAACAGTTTCAATTTCTTCTTTGGGAATATTTAAGCAATAAATTTTTCTTATAATCAATCATTAGGTTGTAAAACCAAATATTTACATAAAAATTTATTAATTTAGTAATAAATTTTGTATAATAAAAATTCTTAACTTTCAGAATTTAAAAATGATTTTGGTTTAAAACTTTTTCTTAGCCAGATTTTCTTACATTGTATATAATTTAATAAGGAATTACAAATTATGATATTGAAAATGAAGTCTCCTAGTAGAAAACTTTGTTTACATTACTATTTCTTATTTTACAATTTTTAACATTTTATAATATATTTATAAGAAATTTTGAATCATTTGGTTTAACATTCACTAATCACTTTTGGGTTTTTTTTATGTAAGATAAGCTCTAAAATCCTGATTATCATTTTATATGTTGCTTCTGCTGTGGAATAAAAATATAATAAATATAATGTTTTAAATTAAATTCTTTGTATATTACAGAAGCTTATAAATATTTTTTTAAACATTATTAAACTGCAAAAATTTACATTTTATGAAATAAAAATTCATTTTGATGAAAATGTATATTCTACTTTAGGTGCTAAAATACTTTTGAAACATGAAGTAGTGGAAATGAATTTAAAAGCTGATGAAAAAGTTTGGGAAATTAAAGCAAGTAATGGTGTTATTAAAGAATTTGATGCAGTTATTTTAACTATACCTGTACCAGAAATCTTGAAGCTGAAAGGAAATTTTCAAATTATAAGTAAGAGTTTATAATGTACTTATATACATCTATAAGCTTTTTTTTTTTTTTTTTTTTTTTGTGTGTGAAATATTTTAAGAATATATGTGTTTATGACGATCATATTTAAGAATATAACTATTGTTGATTGTAAAAAATTCTACAGTATTTTACCATTAGATTACTAAAGAATTACATTAAGAAAAAAAATTTGTACAGCATATTGTTTTACTTGTACCTTCAAAATGTATAAAATTGGATGTAGTTAAAGTATATTTGCTTAAAATATATTATTTGTGTCTGCTATTTTATTGCACTTAAAAGTGTTAAGATTTTATTTATTAAATCTATGATTAATTAAAATATTGTTCAATAAATTTAAACTCTTGAAAATATTTCTTTATTTAAAATAATTTCAATGAAATTTAGAACAAGATAACAAAAATGCAATTTCAGTCTGTATATAAGTATCATATCACCTCTGAGTTAAATCAGTCAATGAAAAATTAAAAAAAAGATTAGTACTATAGTTATTAAATATAAAATGTTGGTTAAAGTGGTGTAAGAAGCTTTATTAGTTATAAAATTAGCACATTTTATATTAAAAGCTAGATTAAGCATTAATAGGAATTAATAGTGTCTTCTAATGCTATTGGGAAAAATGAAACAATAAATTTAACACAATTATTTATTAAGAATCTATTGTTTTGTTCTCCTAAAGAAATGTAAGCTCTCATAAATCTTCTGTGAATAACACATTTTAACTATTTATTCAATTCATTAATATTATTAAAATAAAATCTAAGACAAGAATCTGTCTCCAAAATAGGAAACTATATTACGAGTATAAGAAGTAATTATCCTGTGACAAGAATTCAAATAACTTTTTCTTAAATTTCTGTTAAAAAATGTTTGTAATCATTTTCAATTTGTTGTATTTGGTATTTATTTACATAGCCTTATATTAAATTGTGTAACATGACAATTTATCATGCATTATAACTAAAATTTTAAAATAATGTTTGTATGAAGACATAGTATCATACATTATAGTGCAAAAAAAGATTAAAAAATGTTTTACATTTATTGTTTTTTTATAAGTTCTTGATTAAAAATATGTTGTTTCTCTTTGAGTCTAATTATTTAAAATCTTCAAGATCAGGATGACGACATAAAAATGGCAATGGAACAAGTAAAATATTCCATGCGACATGCAGTAGGATTGATGTATAATCAGCCAGAAAAAGCTTTGTCAGAATTACCTTGGTCCATGAAGTTTTTTCCTGATGATGATGTCATTTGCTTCATTGGTGTCGATAATCGTAAAAGAGGTATGTGCATTAATTTAAAATGTCTAATTTATTTATTCTGCATTTTTATATATTTTGTACTTATTTTTTATGTTAGAACCTTGTTCCATGACTATAACTGTCAGTGGTTTTTCAAGTTGGAACACATTTATTAATTAATCAATATGATAACATGAATTGTGTTTCCTTTGAGTAAATATTTTAATCATAGATTTCAATTTAAGAAAAAACAATGTTGCTCCAATAGACTTTGATTTGAGAACATTAAGCATTTAGTGAAACCTTGAGGCTTTTTGTATGTTTGGTGGGGTTTATAATTTTCATGCTGAGCACTATGCAATTTGCTCATCAACCTAAATAACACGCTTTTGCACAATCCCCAACTTTCAAAATTGTATTATCTATCAATTTCTAACTTTGGATAATATATTCTCACTCTATCTCCGACTTTAAATATTGCAATCTCACACCGTCTTTGATTTTGAATATTATCCTTTATTACTCACCAGAAATGTTTCATGATTGTTCTCTTAACTAAGTAAACAAATACCATACGTAAGAATAAACCATATGTAATGATATCAAACAAGTGTTAACAATAGAGCTGTAAAGCTTGAATCAATAACATTCATAATATTTTTCATGAAGACTTGATTTCTAATTAACAGAGCTGTAGCATAACCTTAAAAATCATCCTAACGGCCTTATTCACCAACCAGAGTTAAACGAGGTTTCAGGGTAGAGAGCGAGTCATGAAACGTTATTCACCACGACAAAAACAGCAATTAACTCACCTATATGTATCCCTAGAATAACCCTACAATTTTGAAGTATTAGAGCCAAGTCAGAAAACAATGGCGGACTTAAGCGATATGTTTGTTGACATTGATGTGCAAGATTGCTAGCCAATCAGAAACTGTCTTACATGTCGTGCTCAGTTAACTCGAAAGTTGTTTTATGGGGGAATTTACCAGCTTCGTGAATAAGAATCGGCGAGTCATATTAGAGTTCAGTTATATCCAAGATAGGCTACACTCAAGTTAACCCATGTTTGGTGAATACGGCCTTTAGTAATGTACCTGGGTAGGGGTCAAAAACTGCTATATGGATAATGTAAATATGTTATTATAATAGCTCAGTTTTTTTACTAACCAGGCAGTGTCACATTCACTGTTCTAGTTTTAATTAATTAGACAGTTGTTTTTATAACATAATAATATTACATTGCCAATGAGATTTTATTGATTCAGCATCAACCATATATAAACTTAATTAATTCAAATTTGCTGTTTTGTGTATTTATATAGTTTTACCTAATTATCATTATTTAAAATGTCATTAGCAAAATATCATTATTTAAAATAAATATGTTGGTCATAATCTTGTCAAGTACTTATCAATGTAAATTTTTAAATAAATAATTAAAACTCATTAGAAAAGTATTTAACTTCAAAAGTAAATCAAAACAAATTTAAAATATGAGCATACTATTAGCCATAATAAGTATTTCTAAAATTTAATATCATTTTTCACATGTAATATACCTAAAGAAATGTTCTTATATGGCTTGCCTCTCCTCTTGTTCAGCATTCTCCAAAAACAGAAATAATTTTAAAGTTTTCACCAAATTTAGCGACTACTGCAGCAAGGTAAAAATAAAACTTGAATTTATGTTTATCCTGTTTCTAGTCATAATGGAGAAAATTTAAAAAAATTTCAACATTTTTCTTATTCTGCATTCAGCTAAATTTATATTTTGTTTGTTTTTCATAAAATTCAAGATTTTAGCTGCTGAGTCAAAATTATTAAAATAAATTATCATATAAAATTCTTTTTATGAAAAGTTTAATCAAATTCTGCACACGTTGCCAGTCATTACAGAATTGCAGATAACTCACAAGCACATGAAATTTCTACAAATGAAGCAGTCCATTCTTATTTCAGTAACTTTGGTACTTGTATCAAAATCATAAGATTTAGTAAATTATAAAATAAACTAAAAAATATATACTTAAAATCTTTAAGTAAACTCTATAACTTAAATAAACTTTAAAAAATATACTAAATAAAACTTTTTATTTATTAAATTAATATGAAATAATGAGTTGCTAAGAAATGTTTTTTTGTAATAATTTTTTTTTCTAACAGTTCAAAGCTACAGAATTATAAATTTCATTAAAAAAGCAAATTACTATAGTTTCTTTTAATAATGTGTTTTTTTTTTTTTTTTTTTTTTTTTTTTTTTTTTTACTCTTTTAAGTAAGCTTGAATGGAAAATTTTAGTTTTTATTTATCTTGCATAATTGATAAATTTCATTGTATTAAAAACATCTTGTGCTACAGTAAGGCACAGATAAAAGATTATCATATGAAAGAGGATGAAATTATTTTGTAGATAATATATTCTAGTGCAGTAAACTATTGATTACATATGTTTATTTGGTTATATTCATTAAGGCATTATTTACATGCATATCAAATAAATACATTTAATGTCATTATTGAAATTGTATGTTGCTATTGTTTATGATTGAATAAATAAACTTATGCTTCCATCATGTTGATGTATTGATCAGAATCATTACAGATTCAATTTTTGTTTTTGATGTAGGTCAACCAAATGAGCTTCCATCATTATTGTTACATACGACTATTCAATTTTCCAAAAATCACTCAGAATGGAGTGAAGAAGAAGTGCAGAAATATGTTCTTAATCATTTAAAGTGCCTTGTTGATAATGTACCTGAACCTTCTTATGTAAAATGTATTAAGTGGCACACATCTCAGGTAATTATTTTCTTGAATTTTTAAATGGGAAAATTAAAAACATTACTTCTTTAATTTTCATTTTTTTCAAACATTTGAATTATCGAGTTTTCCTGTAAATTCCACATGTTATGTATTATCCACATGGCTCTTTTACTAAGTAAAAGGAAAAAGTCATTGCATAATCTGCAACAATTTTTTCAGCGAATAATCCTACATGCATGCTGCGGATAAAATAGTGTCACATAAAATAAAAAATACATTAAAAATTTTATAAATTGTATGAAAAAACACTCTTAAAAAATTGTTTTGATCCACCTCATTGATAAGTATGATAAACTGGGGTGAAAACACCCAATTATTCACCAAGAATGGTTATTCCAAAAGGATTCTAGTAAAAGTTGTCATTTTTTAGTTTGTCATAACTTTTAAAATAAGGTTTTACATATATTAAAAATAAAATCTATGTTTTAATGAAAAAAATGGATTATTTTTTAACTGCACATTATCTTTTGTACCTCACATGCTTTGTTTTTCACCCAACATAGAATGTTTGTTGCAATTTTTATTTTCTTTATTTATAATTTTTAGTTAAAACTCTTCTGTGTAACTTATGTGCTTTCAGTTCATGGTGATATATGAACTTGAATATTTGCTGATCAAAGCAAAATGCAAAATAGCATTAGACAAGTGTAATATTCTTCCAAGGAAATTAATTTGTTCTTTAAAGTAACTAGGCAAAACTACTAGTTATTGCTGAAATATGTCATCTAAGTCATGAAAACTTTCAGCAGCATCTACTGTTTATTTTACAAAAAATAAAAGACGAATTTTCATAACTTTTTTATAAATTAATTATTTTATTGCAAAAATTTTCTTTTTTCTGGTGGAGAATGTTTTTATCAGATTTTTCTTGATAACATATTATTCACACAAAAATTTTTTAACTTTTTAACAAATAATTTTCATATATACAGGAAGATATAGTATCTAAATTGGTTTTAAAAAATAAATATTTATTACTTAAAAGGTTTATATTTCCTCATAATTGTCAGTTTTATTGACAGATTGCCATATTTTTCAATCTTATTGACAAAAAGTTGTACCTTTTTTTGTGTTCAAAAATATTTGATTTTGAAGAAATTAATGATTTACTTTTATGCATATAATTTTATGATAAACTCCTGTAAATTGATGTGAATTTGGTGTGATTTCAAATTTTTTAGGCAAGCACTGCACATTTTTTGGGCAATCTATTCACAATTTCACAGAATCTTCTCTTTCAAAATTGTGCTCAGCTCCGACTTATTACTTGCTTTCATTATATTTGCTTAACCTCGAAATGCTACATAATATTAAAAACTTAATTTCATAAGCTTTATAAAAAAATTATATTAGTGTGCAAATTGAATAACTCTGAAGTTTGATAATACTATTTCTGCTCGATCTATGCATGGAATTTTTTAAAATTTCTATCAATGGAACTGACACACTATTTTCAAAGTACCTAGTACATAATAATATCAAACATGTTACTGTGTTATAACTCTGAATCAGTAATGTAAATATTGATTTTTATAAAACTTTGGTTTCTAAGTAATCAAGTTGCCATGCTCACCTTTAAAAAAAAAAAAAAAAAAAAAAAAAAACTTAGGCAGGAGTGAAGAACCTGGAAATAAACCTATAGCAATAACTTAAATAGCATATTTTTATATTAACTCAGCTTTTAATTAACTAGGCATTATCATATATAGCATTCCTGCACATTATGAATTATGAATTATATAATTTTGTACATAAAATTTCAAATTTCTGCATAGTAGTGCTATCTATGATAAATGTATTTAATTATAATATTGCTTTTCTATTTTAGCTGGAACAGATATCATACATACCGTATTTTTCGCCGTATAAGACGCACCGGTATATAAGACGCACCCAATTTTAAAGGAGGCAAATCTAGAAAAAAAAGATTATGAACCAAATTCTGTAGTAAAATATTTTATATCAACTGTATAACGTGCACGATGACTCCCCGTGGAATTGTTTCTTTTGGGAATGTTTTCCTTTTAAAGATCAACATTTGGGGCAGTTTGGTACCATCTGCACAGCAGGACAGCACAACCGAGTAGTGGGTTTTCTCATGCCCTGAGGTTTTTACGGTTATGCTTTTGGCTCCTTTATTATCTACGGTTCTGTTAGATGGCACATCAAACGTTAGCAGGACTTCATCCATGTTCCCAATCTGGCTCATTCCAAAGTTATTCTTCTTCCTCGCATCAATAACAAACTTATGAAAAGACAGAATCTTTGATTCGTGTTCCTTGCCATGGTGGGCTTTTGTATTTGCCGTATAAGACGCAGGCACTTTTTCCCCCCGATTTTTGGGGAGAAAAAGTGCGTCTTATACGGCGAAAAATACGGTACATTAAAAATAATTTGTCCATGTGAGACACGGGTATATGCAAATTTGCTTTAACTTTTGCCCATTAAAAATTCAAACAAATTATTAAATGGTTAATTTTTTTTTCTATAGTGTAATTTTGAAAAAAAAAAAAAGTTCTGAAAATATCTCAGCATAAAAAATTATTTTGTAAATATTTGAAAGGAATTTTTTTCACAATACAAATATGAATTTTGTATTAAAATCCTTTGTTGGAGTTTTTCTCATTGTTAATAAATAGAAATAGTCTATGTTATCAGACAGTTAAAGCAGTGGCATGGAAATTTACTTTTTTTAAATGTTTTAATAATTTGGTTATTTTAAAAAAATAATTTCTTAAATTATGTTTTTAAGATAATTGAAGTGTATGAATGTATGTACTTATTAAATACTGTATATTTTATTACCTATGTAGAAAATTAACTGATTAAATATGTTTGAGCAGATTTCTTTCAATCTCTACAGGTTACTGATGCTTACATAGACAATCCTGGTTGCATTGTCCTAAACGAACATCCCTGCCTCATTTGTGGAGGTGACAGCTTCACTGAATCTAATTTCAATGGCTGCATTACTTCTGCTTTAAGGATAGTTGAGGAATTATTGAAATGTGTTACCATTGCCAAGTGCTTTAAAAGCAGCAAAAAAGTAACTTAATGTGATAATTGATCATATCATTTGTTAAACTTACTCCAGTGAACACTTATGAAATACATTGCATGTATTCAAGTTAAAAATTAATAATCAAAAAATATTTTTGTATTTTTTATAGATTGCTTTTCAGTGTTGTATATTTTGTTTTTTTTTTTTTCAAATTGATGATTCTATTGTGTGTAACTTTAGCTTTGCTTTCATGAAATAACATTTATCAAATCACACTAATAAGTCTATTCTGTTTGTTGCTTTTTAAATTTCATGTTCATTATTATGTAGCATCACAAAATATTGGAAACTAATATATTCTGGAATAACAATTTTGAGTTAAATTTCTTAATTGCATAATTTATCATTTTTTATATCTATATTTGGAATGTTTAGTTGATTTGTGGATTTGATTGCCTTTTGTCAATTCCTACACTATTTTTAACTGAAAAAATTTCAGCTCTCTTCAGCTGTAAAAATTTATTTTTCAAATGTTTTAAAATATCTTTCATAATAGTAACATTTTTTGATTATGGAAATGTTTACCCTTAATCAGTAAAAATTTAAATTTCTAAAAAAATATTTGGTTATAAATCTGAATTATTAAAATGAGTCATATTTTAAATAAGATTTGTAAGGATAAGAAATTCATACAAAATTTTGAAATTATTGAATTTAAAATTTTAAGGAAATTATATATATATATATATATATATATATATATATATATAATTTGTCAAAATAGTATTGAATTATATATTGTAATTTTATTTTATTTGCACATAAAATATTCTTCTCTGTTATTAGAAAACTATTTTTATTGATTTAGTTTATGCAATTATATTTTTAATGACATTTATTGAAGTATTTTGTTATTTCTCAATATCCAGTTATTTTTCATTGTCATAACATCTTCAAAATATGTTATCAAAAAAATTTTGCTAACATACTTTTCCAATATAATTTTTATAAAATTGTTCTTAAAATCTTTTAGTACAGTTGCAGTATAAAGACTGTTTTGTGCTTAGTTTGATCCATTTCTGTATTGGCATACCTGGGTGGTAATTTTGTTTAAAATGAAATACAATACTATTGTCTCCATTGTGTATTTAATATTTAAGACTACTTTCTAAATACAACTAATTGCACTGTCTAGAATGTTTCTTACCACCTACTCAGTTGCACCAATGTATGTGGAAACAAATTGACTGATTGCTTTTTTAAATTTTATTACATTTGAAACTTAATGTTTGTTTTTTATGGCTAACTATAATATTTAACAGCTTTTCTATGCTAAATTTTATAGTTAGTTTTTCTACACTGAAAATGTATACAGATAATGTTCTACAATTAGAAAAATTATATGTATACATTTTTTTATATGAAATCGCATGTTGTATTTTAAAATATATAATTCGATAATTATTTTGGTTAGTACTGAAAAAAATGAGACAAATTGTTTTTATTCATGCATCTCAATTGCATAAATTAAATTTTATTTAGACTAAAGTGAAGCTCAAATTCTTTTAGTTTATAAAGCCATTTTTTATTTTAATTTTATATTTAATTTATATAAATACATTGATTTTATTTTGATTGATTTTTAGAGAAATCAATCATGTATGTATGTTTAAATTTATAAACTTTTTTTTTATTATTATATTTGTCCTGATATGTGAAGGTTAATCATATTTCTTACATTAATTTGAACAAAATTTCCTAATAAAAACCTTAATTAATATGTTAATAAATGTATTCAGTTATGTTATAATTTAGTTATTTTAACATCTTAATTTTTTATGGATGCAATAAGGAAGTTTTCACTGGAGTGATATGTTTAATAATCTAGTCATCTGAATCTATAAATAAGAAATACTGTAATCTAAATCAGAGTTTTATTAAAAATATATTTTTCCAATACATATCATATTGATCGAAATAATTCCCAGTTTTCATTGAAGTTAAGGACATTTTTTCCCATTTATATGTAATAATTTGCAATGCAATAATTTTTAAATGTTTTTTATATTTACTTGTAAATTATTACGAATAAATGAATAAAGAATTTTTCACAGAGAAAAATGCATATAGTTAAAAATTTTATATCTTGTATTTCTCTTTCAGCTCCTTTTATTATTATAGTAAGAAATAGAATAACTATATATTTATTAACACTTTATTTGAAAAATAGCTTGATTTTAATAAAAACTTTTTCTATTTTATGGAATAAATTTTCTTATATAGTTTTTATTTGTGTAATGATCAAAATTTTATCTGTAGAGAAGAAATGATATTATTTTATTAATTTGCCTGCTTTAACAAAATTTAGCATGCACACTTAAGCTATAATATTAAGGTAGATGTATCAGCATAATGGCTTAATTTTAAACTACATTTTCTACTTCATTATTTTGCTTTTCCTTTATGTATATATATATACATATAGAATATATATTTTATAAATTGTGATTTCTACTTTGCTATCACATTTACATTAACACATAGAAAATCATATCTAAATTTGTTAAGACCAAAAAAAAAAAAAAAAAAAAAAAAAATTTAACAATAATGTTCAATAATATTTTATTCCATTTAAACATTTAGTTAAGAACTATCCAATCATCTTTGTACTAACAAATCAATGTTCTGAATTACTTGATTTTATGGAAATGTATTTTAAAAGAAGGATAAATTTTTAAATTTTATCAAATCAAAGATACTTAATGCAATCAGGCTTTTAGAAGAAATAAAATTACCTAATATATTACTTCTAAAAGTATAGTGCAAATTATGATATACAGCTTCATTCATTTGTCCTTTAGAACCTTTGTATTTCAACAGGATTCTTATAATATTACTAGGAAAATAATAATTTTAATATTTTCAGCTACATTAAAAATACTTGTAAATTTTAATAAGCATTCATTTATATTAAGAGATTTTGCAGATAAGATTTGAGTTATAAGAACCTTTGAGTTTGATAGAGAAATTTAATATTGCTATTAAAATAATTGGAATAAAAAATAAAGCATCAATAAGAAATTGATGGTAAAAAGTTGTTTTTAAACACTTATTGAAGCATTTTTTGAAAAATTAATGTAAGTAGTACATTAAGAGCTAATATTACTGTTTAGTTTGTGAGGTTGAATAAAGTAAAACTAGAAATTTATGATTTTTTTTTTTTTTTTTTTTTTATAACTAAACTTTCAACAAGGTTTATTCTAATTGTTTTGTGGTTACTGTCGAAAATATTTTCCTTTCTATGTTTTGTTCCTCAAGTTCCATTGTCTTTTCAATTAAGATATTAATATTTTCTTAATTTCTGTTAATATCGTGTGAATATCACATAAAGAATAAAGTTTTAAAATTTATGTTTTTTAATATGAATTTCGATACATTATATTTTAGATTTTGAGCAGTTTAATTGTATACATAAATTTTTTTCTTTGATACATACAATATCAATCTTTACTTTATTTACTTTGGTTTAAAATAAGAGATCCTGCTTATTTATGTGTAGTAACCAGTGATATCATTAATTTCTTTTACTCTTTTTAATCAACTTTACAACACGGAATGGGCTCTAGCCTCCAGCACAATCTTTTTCCAGACGACTTTGCCTCCAGTCTTGCTCTTTCAGTTGATTGTTATCTCAAACATTTTATGTCATCTTTGTGGTATATGGTCATGGTATATTGTACATGGCTTCCAATATAAAAATCTTGCCTTGTTTTTCAGTTTGTTTCTTGATGTTGCCAAGCCAAGATAAATGTGCTTTAATAAATTTCACTATATATTTGCCTTTAATGAGTGTTTCTGTTTTCCTATTAGTTCTTATTCTTCATAAGTTACTATTTATTTGAATTGGTTCCAATATTTTTCTCAATATTTTATGCTCCAATATTCATTAGTTATTAATATCTTTTAATGTCAGGGTCCAAGTCTCACAACCATGTGTTACCCTATTTGTTAAATTGTTTCATTTATCTTTAATTTTATTACTTTAGGAATTAATTTATTTTTTAAAAGATGTGTATTTATGAAAAAAGAATATGTTCCCTTTTATAATTATGCAGTTTTTCTCTTCTGAAGTTGCATTTCAAAAGTTATTGATTAGCCCTAAATAGGTAAAATTATGAACAATTTCAAATCTATAATTAACAATCAATCTCTGTAATCACTTTCGAATTTAGTCTTCTCCGTATATTTTGTTTTACGTTCATTAAGTGAGACACTGACATCACTTGCAGATTCTATAAATTTTTTTTCCATTGCAACTAATGCATGCCTGCTTCTGTTTAAGATCTCAATATCATCAGTAAATGCTCAAATTCAGTAACTTACTTTCTTTAATATTTATTTAGTATTTATCCTCCTTAATTTAATCATGTTCTGGTAACTTTTCTTCAATAGATATATTTTCTTCGGGAAATCTAAATGTGCATTCTTCACTAGAAATCAAAATCGTTCAGAATGTTATTATATAAAGCTAGGTTCTATATTTATTTTTTATCAAGAAATATTATTTATTTAAACATTCTCTAAAATATTCATTATATTACATATTTCATTAGGAAAAAAATATATTAAAGTGTTAAGTTTCTAATATTTTAGTAACCTCTTATTATTTTTTATTTATTTTTTTCTTGTAGTTCATTAAAGTTGTTTTATTATGTAAAGAATTATTGTTTTCTACAAATGCTTTTATCTATATTTCAAATATAATGCAAAATATATGTTCTTGTGTTTATTAAATTACTTTACTTTCATGCCATATTGCATAATTTAAGGAATTTTCAAGTAAAATCCAATCCACTGGATTTTATTTGATAATTACTTGGAAATAAATTTCATTCTAAATGCAACATATTTTTTAATGGTAATCATTATTAACTTCTAATGCAAATAGTATTTGTTAAACATTTGCACTGTTGAATTAATAATCTTAATGAATAACTATAATTAATTATGTTCATGATAATTTTTTAAAAAAAATTTTTACTAGGAAATAGCCCTAATTCAAGCATTTCTACCCATTAAATTTGAGGAAAGTGTATTTTTTCTCTAATACTTGGAATATTTTTGAAAGGAAATATTAGAGAAATCTCTTGGAAAACTTTTAAGATAAATATTTGCATCTTTTAAAGCTATTTGAATGTTTTTAATCTTTGATATCATAAAAACTAGTAAAATGAATTAACTTTCAAGAATTTTTAATTTTTTTTTATTTATTTTTTAAACAAAGTATAAAATTTCAATAATCTATAGTAACATTTTTTTTAAACTCTATCGTGTTAATTATATCATTAATTTGAAAATGCAGAAAATTTATGGGAAACTAATTTTTTAAAATTAAAATCTAAACTCAGTGGCACGACAACCCCATGAAGCTGAGGCCTACAGTGACCCTGTTTCCATGACTAATGACCCTGGAGTGTGAAGCATACTTCTGGGCTAAGTGATTAGCTTAAAATGAAATCACTTCAAGCATGTTTGATATGTAGTTTATCGACCCATATAATGGATGAAAGGCTGAGTCAATCTTGCCCAACCCAAAAGCAGAATCACAGATTTGTAGCTTGAAATGCTAACGCTATGCCACCTGACTTCTATTTCATTAAAATACTATTTAAATTTATAATGAAAAATCTAAGTTTTATAGGTGTTAAATTTTAACTCCCAAAGCTGTGCATACATTTACTAAAATAGTCAATAGGAGTTTTTTAAGCATTCTCCGTAGTGAAAATATTTAGTAAATGTGCCAAATAGTATGTGATATTTTAATGCTAACTAAATATTTTATACACCTTTAATTATTCTCCATTAATTTATTCTTATAAAATTAAACTATTAAAGATAATGAAATTTTTTTAATAGAACATTAGAACTAATATAATCAAAAACATAGGTTTGTTTTTAACAAGTTAAAGAGAACTAAATATACACTTTTTAACGTATGTTTAGTTTGCATCCTTATCTGTATTTTAATTTTAAAAAAATATTAAGTATCATAAAAATACTTACTTCATTTAATGTTGTAAAAATTTTAAACAATGCATCTAACATGTTTTTTGTTACAATTATCTCAAAATAATTTCTGCAACAAACAGAAATGAAACTTATAAGAGTTGTTTTACATGAAAATATTTTAATTAAATGGATCGAATTTATCTGCATATTTATATTTTGTTATTTAAATATTTTATTTCTTGAAATTTGGGAATTTTTCGATCTACTTTGGAGAAATCTTTTTATTTTATTTTTTTCAGTTCTCCATCACAACTTAAATTTTATTCAATGTATTTTTAACATACTTATTATTTTTGTACTTAAATTTGCAAAGAGTATTTTAAGTTTTTTATTGAATGTTTTGAAAGTTGTATATCTTTGTTTCACCTGGATCAGAAACATTTTTTTCATTTGTTCTCTTTTCTTAACTAATTGGGAGAAATATTTCCCCTTTTTAATTAATGCAAACTTTTAATATTTAAGTACTTAAATATGGTTGTATTTATGTGTGATTAATTTTATTTCAGCTTTATTTATTGTACCTAAATGAATAACTTTTCCACTAGGTACTTTTCCTGTACTTTAGATTTTAAATTGTATAAGTATTTAAACTAAAATCTTTTCATGGATAACATTCGATTTTTAAACCTGTTGATGTTCATTGGAAAGAAATAAGTTATTTAGTTATAGTCATATAGAAATCGTAAAGAGGAACTTAGATTTCTAAAATATTAAAAACTTATAGGCAGTAAAATGAGATTATTATATATTAGCTTTTATAAAGATTATGGTAAGTCTTTGAAATGTATCTTAATTGAAAGTGCTATTCTAAACTGCATTTTTTACATGTTTCTTAAAAATTTCTTTGGTTTTATATACTGTTGATTAAAATTCTTAAAAGTGTTCGTATACCAAAGAGTACAATGAGCAATGTTATTGAAGTGCATTAATTTTACTAAATGATTTAATCAGAAAAAGTAACATTAGTGACTTATAAATTATTGTATTTAAAACTGATATATGCTGTTAGATAAGAACTAGTTGTAAAGTAAAGAGCTTAATTTGTTATGTGATTTTCTTATTACAGTTATTCAAATATATTTATTGTTGCATCATTTTTAATAGTCTTATAGTATGGAAATGCATAACATTGCCTTAAAATATATCTTTCTGTAAACAAAGTACTTATTTTTAAATAATTAAGCTTTTTGTAACTTTATAACTTGTGATTTTTATTTCTATTATTATACACAATAAAATATGTACATGATGTTTTCTCCTTTTTTATTAGGGAATAAAATTGTTGCATAAAACTGCCTTTTATATATTTCATTAAGGAAACAAAATACAAAACACATAGTAAAATAAAAACCTAAGTTTTTGCTGTTTTTTTACTAAATACGTATAAAGTGTGTTATAAAACTATAAGATCTATGTATTTTTTGTTATTTTAATATCAAATAATATAAATTGGTGCAAAAAAAATGTAATATATGTATAATATTTTTGTGTGATACATGTAAATATTTTATGAACTCTTTTAAAATTTTGCATTTAAATACCAGTTACAAAATTATGAGACTAACATCAAACCTCGATTATTTCTTTCTGAGATAAATTTTTAGTTGATTTAAACATATAACAAGGAACATTGTCATACTCTGATTGCCATTTTCATCCTTCTAAAAGGGGATTAAACACTATATGGTATTAGTAAGACATGTGTCGATAATAACTTGAGTCAATATTTTCAGAAATGTTCTGCAGACCATATTTGATTATAACTATTAACTTAAATATCCAAATATTAATTTAATAAAAATCAAGTTCACTAAAAAATGGCACAAAATGTAGCTAGCTTCCTCTCATTTAATAACAAACTTATTCTCCAACTAAAGGTGGATTAATGTATGTGATATGTTTAATTAGAAATTTAAGTTGCATTTTTATCTTAACAATATCTAATTGATTCCTCTTAAAATTATCAAAACAATAGCAAACCCTTATTTAAATAAGGATTGTTTTATTAATAAAAAATCTGCAGTCTCTATAAATAACTAAAATACTGCAAATCAAATAAAAATATTATCACAACTAAAATATAAAATTTTAACTTCCATGCCAATAGAGAGTATTTTATATAGACATTTTTATTCATATTATTCAAACTCAGTGACACGTTAGCCCATATGGAAGCCTAGGTCCTGGTTAGGTGGTCAATCTAACATGACACTCCCAGTGTTTAGTTTCCTGAATATTCAATTTTTTTCTGGGTATTCCCTCTGGGCTCACTGAGGGAATAAATTCAAAGTCCATGTTGCTCAGCCAGCACATCAAACCTCTGATTTATGGCTTAGGAGCATTACCATTGTGTCACCAGGCTTCTATATACACATTTATCATTGCAAAACCTTGCTAAATATTTCAAATTAATCTATTAACTTGCATAATTTGAATGCTTCTAAATTTGGAAAGCATTTAAAGATGCAAAATTAGCGGTACTTCTGGTACAATTTTATAATCCACATATATTTAAGTAGAAAGATTATGCCCTCTTTATAATCTCAAATTAACTTCTATTTCTCGAAGTGCTTTTCATGAAGATTCTTGATAATTCTAAAATATTGCCTGCATGTTTTATTCAACAAGCTTAACTATAAAATGAAATCCTACTCTTTTTTTTTTTTTTTTTTATACTCTGATAGCTAAAAAATTTTCTATTTATAGCCATGCCATTTATTGATGAACTATATTACTTAACAATATCTTTAGGTGAAAAAAAATATAATTGATGATATCCAAACAAAATTGGAAATTATTTTTATGAACATTTTTTGTTAATAAATGTAGCAAAATATTGAGAAATTAAATATAAGAAGCCAATATCAGACTATTGCTATCTAAATTTGTCCATTTTTATACAAAATTGTTATTTCTAAATAACATTTGAAAAGTGGAAAAAAAATTAAAAAGAATTGCTTACTATAAAAATTTGTTCAAAGACTTACTAGGCAAGAAAAAGTTTGAATAACTAATATACCTTAATATAAAAATAAATTTTAAGTCTTAACTTTAGGAAAGCATATATATATTTGTGAACCAGCTAGATTTTTTTTAAATGTTGGGAAAATTGGTTAAAAAAAAGAATATAATGAATGTTGTAATAATCAGGGTAATACAAAAAAAAAATTGAAGTATTGATTTAAATAAAAGCAACTCAAGAATGCTTATAAATTTGATAATTATAAATAAAATTTGTTTCAGATTCAGGCAAGTTATAGAGATGGTGCCATACATATTACATTAATTAAAGATGTTTAATATTGCAAACATGATCCTGGGTTTTTCTAAATGTATAATAGAATTTTCTTTTTCTTAAATATAAAATATTCGAAATTTTCATAAAGTTCATTTCTTGAAATTTTAAGAAACATAATTTGAATTCTTGGAAAATTCAATTTTCTTCTCAGATATAGTAGCTAACATACAAATTAGTTTGAATATCTATCAAATACTGTTTGTTTTTCAAAACTTATTATGAATTTAAATTAGATTATTCTTGCATCAGTATTTTATTAACAACAGCAGTGTTCTTAGTCTTAAAGATATTTAAAATCTCAATCTGTGTATATTTTTAAAACACAGTATAAATTACTTCATTGTTTGAAATGGTTGATATGATTTTCACATACAAAATAATAAATTGAATTATTTATCTTAAAACTTTATTAGAATGAAGAAAATTCCTAGAAATACAGAAGTTTTGAGAATTTGAAACTAATAACAAAATATTTATGAATTTACAATACTTATGTCATATTGTGTGGAATATATAACAAATAAAATATGTAATATAAAATTATATTATTGAAACTAAAGTTTCTTTGTTTGATAAAATTGTAGAATTTCTTTCAAGTTACACAACTAAATTTTCACCTTTTTGAAAGTTATGTGAAATTTAAATACAGAAATAAGCAATCTTCATGTAATTTTTTCATGAATATTTTCATTTATTATTGAATCTTTGATTTCCATCAAAGGTTTATGTTAAAGCTTTTTATTTTCATCTGCATGAATCATGTTGATAGAAATCAGAAAAAAAAAGAGATTAGTGTGAAAAAAAAAATAAATGCAATCACACTATAAACCTTACACTAGTTTTGTTAATACACACATTAAAATTTATTCAGGTTATGAGTAGGGGGCACTTTTATATTTGCATCTCTAGTATTAGATTAAGTTCTACATCAAAAATATTTTTAATCAATGAACGAAATTGTGAAAATCTAAATGAGAAACTGACTCTTTATAGCTTTAAATCTGGAAGTTCAATAAAATTATAACAAGTGCTTCTTACTTTAATTAAAAAAAATTCCATAAATTCAAACAAATATTAGGTTGGGGAAAAAGAAATCCCTTATTTTTACGTGAACTTTATGTAACTTCTTTTGGATTCGCTTTGTAAAAAGGTTTAAAACAGTTTTCATGTAGATTTTTAGATCTTGTGCGAAGCTACGACTGCTGACATGCTGTCAAGTTTGATAATTTTTGATATTTTATAGACATTCTCGACGATGTTATATCCATGCGATTGGCATCCAAATACCCAAACGGAATCGACCAAACCAAAATTGTGCGTAACTGGTTGTTACAGTCATATATAGGACGATAAACACCTTTCACAATTTTAGCCACCTGGTTAGCATTTTCGCCATTATAAAAGAAAAACTAAAATGTATCGAATTTTCTGTTTGTTGTCTTCTATTTTTAAAACGTTGTACTCATAACTGAATTAATCAATAAAAAAACCGCAAGAGAATATTTTAGTATCAAATGTCACCTTTCCAATGAGCATTAATTTGAAATTGTTTGATAGATACTTCACAAGATAGCGATCACTACAGATGTCTACCGAAAAAATAATGGATCTTTTTTCCCAACCTAATATATGTTACTTCATCATAACAGCTATACAATAGTTTTAAATTAATAGTTCTAAAATCATTATAAGCAGATTAATTAAATTAAATAACTGAATATAATTCATATGGTTTTTTTTTTTTTTTTTTTTCCAAAATGGAGGTAAATTGTATAACTTTTTTCAATACTTTGATAAAAACTAGTTTTAAGATGCAACAAAGAACTCTAGAATTAATACTGAAAAAGGAAATCCTAACTTTCACAAAATAACTTTGACAAAAGTTACTTTGAAAAAGTTATCATTTGTTTCTTTTTTTGTAAAAGTAAAATTCCTTTGTAATTTTGCTGAATTATTGTAACCCTGCTTTAAGTAATAGAAATTAAACTATCAATTCTGAACTCTTTGAAGCTTGAAAAGTGCAATGTTGGTTATTTTGTCTACTACAATAACTTTTAGCTCAATGTGACTAATTTAACTTACAATGTTGTTACAATTGCAAGAAAATTTATAAGCATATGTCAAAGTTAATAGAGTTAGATTGGACAGATTTGTACATCTTGCTAAGACAGTTCCATATAGAAATATGTCCCTGTCAACATTTTTTATCAATGTTGATGAAACATAAATGATTAAAAATAAAAGTATAAATGCACAATGATTAAGAAATGAGTTTTAATGCAAAAGTAAATAGTAAAGTTATTAATGAAATACATATGACATTTTGAAAATAATGTATACTAATAAATTATTTATAAATGACATAAATACCATAAAATTAAATTTTGTCTTACTCTAAAAAGTTAAAATTATTATGTAAGCAACAAAAGGAAAAAATAATTTTTTTGAAAATTATCAAAAGTTAGAACATAGAAATGTGAGAAACTTTATGCATTCATATTTGTTTTGTTATGAAAGTTTATTGAATAATTTTTAATTATAGAAGTTCAAATGTGAGATAAAAAATAATTATTTTAAACATTAGTTTTGAGTAAGGCATCCAAACATTAAGAACTTCATCATCTCTAAAAAGTCTTCATTTCAATATATTATTTAATTATGTAGAAAACCTGCATTGAATAATGTATTAATAGAATTATAAATAGATAAAACACATTTACACAAATTGCTTTAACAAGATTAAACCTAAAAATACAAAATTACATATTACATAGAAATTAGCAATTCTCTCACTCAAAATTTGATCAAAACTAAGACTAGTTTAAGTAACTAAAATAACAAAATCTGATGCAAAACATCTGACTTCTAGAACTTTTGTTCTTTCCTACGTTTCTTTGATTAGATTGTCAAACATTTTTTAACTTCAATGCAAATATCTAATTAAAGAAATCATCATAGAAGAGCATAAATTACTTAATTGCATTTCAAAAACATTCACAGATGAAAGTGCTGACAATTGTTAATGTTCTAGGACAGAGTGTGACTTAGTGCAGTATTTCACTAGAGTTCATTTTTGTGCAGAGGTTTCAAATTTGTGCAATGACCATACATTCCTTTTCCATAACATAGGTATTCTGTCAACTTCCTTTTACTTTCATTAGACATTTGGTAAATATCCAGCTCTCCAGCTTCACCGACATAATTGTGGCACATTTCTTGCAATCTTAAAGCAAAACACCAAAGTTAAAAATTGTACACTATTCAATAGATGTAGTCTACAGGTTTTACACTAAACCTTAAAACTACATCTTCTAAAACATCAAAATTCAAATAAGTTCCTTTTATAAACTTCAATAATTAATATCTCAGGCAAATCTTTTTTATGGTTATTTGCCAGCATTAATACTTTTCATAATTTCTTGTATTTTTATTTTTTCATGTTTCTGTTAAAATTGAGCAAAATACTTTAAATGTAAATTATCATATAGTTAAAGTACAGAAAAAAAATGGTATTAAATGGACTTAAATGTCAATTTAAGTCCATTATAATTTTGTATTTAAATATAAAAGAAATATATATACAGATTTCTATAAAAGATAAAATTCTGAATCAACAATATGTGTCTAAATAACAACCAAATATTTTTAATTACCGTTTCATAAATAATTTTATGAATTTCCATGGGAAAAAATTTACTGACTTGAGAGCACATTTTACTTTAAATAAATTAATATTTTGTTTAAGAAATTATTTAATGGAATGAAATTGATAAGTATTATTCAATTCAATTTCTTTTTTAATATTCTTTTTTTATATTTTAAAATACTGCAGATTATACCTTAATTTTTTATACGTAATTTCATACAGTACCAAGCATATGAAATCTATTATTATTTAATTAAACACATGGAATACTACAGTAGATTACTTGTTTAATAAATTCTCTAATTGTATTAATTTGATTTTTACTCTTAGAAAAAATTAGTAATTCTCAAGAAATTCTCTGATTTGTTAAACCCTAATTTAACTGAGAAATTAACAAATTTGTTAAATATAAGCTGACTTTTCTACACATAGAATAAATTTGTGCATTAAAAAAACTGTTGGGAAAATAATGTATGCACAAAATTTATAATTTTTACACCTAGAACTATAAAAAAAATTTTATAAGGTATTTTTATTTTATTTTCCACTACAATCGCAAGCATAATATTTATTTTAAAATACTTGTCAAGCATTACCTATGAGGCCACCTTCCTCCCATTTGAGTCATGCCCATAACCTTTTCCGTTTCTAATCCAGGTCCTGAAAGTCTATTCATCCCATCTACTTGTTTTGCTCCATATCTAAAATGACATTTAATTTTGTTTAACATAAATAATTAAATGTCAATTTTCTAAAATAACTTCTTTAGAAAAGTGTATTTTGTAATTTATAAGTATTGTTATAAGAATTGCTTACCCATCGAAACCCTTGTTGCAAGTTTCTTCAATTATATCTATTATTTCATATTCTTTTAAAGACTTTCTTTTACCGTCTTTACTTAGTTTTGTTTGTTCATGTAAAATTGATGAATGTAACTGAAAATTAAGGAAAGGGAAATAATTACAAAAGTTACAAATAAAAATTAATTCAAAAAATATAAAAGCAAAATGATATAAAGCAGAAATGATTTGTAAAAAAAATGATGTTTTGTTAAAAAATATAATGAATAAATATATAAGGACTATGCAAAAATAAATTCTAAATTTACTTTATAGAAGTCCATGTATTACATTTTTACTTATTTTTAATATTTTAGAATTTTACTACTCAAATGATTATTATTTGTAAAAAAATAAAATTATTAATTTATTTTGATTAATACCAGATTACTGCCATAACAAACGATTTCCTTTTTCTAATTACTAGAATTAAAAATTGAGAGACATAAAACTTCAAATTCTATCCATGGTTTTGAAATTGTGATCAATTACCTCAATTCTTACCCTTATCTATATGATCATATTCATAGGAAAAGATTAATATCAAAGTTTTATAACATTTAAAGCTTACTTAATCTGATGTACTTGTTCATATGTATATGAGGCAAAACAGGATAAAATGCATTCAACAATCACAATATCGATGAATTCTAGACCAATTTCATTTTCTAAACATATTTTTGAAAATATTATTTTATTTTTAAAAATATGTTTAGAAACTATAAAATATTTCACACAACAGTTTCATGCATTTATCATTCTTTTTCCAAACTTGCGCAGATATGTTGCATTTTGATTACTGTTGAAGTAGAGATAGAGTTTCTTTACCTCTGTTTTTTTAAGCTATGCTGATCTGCAAAACTATAAAATAAAATCACAATAATTTAAAATTTGGAATAGCCAACTGATAACTCTCAATAACTTTATTTAGAATGATTTATTTTCAAATAATTTTCGAATGTAAGATTAGAATGAATAAAATTCTTCATTATCTTACATTTGCGGCTTTGTGACCACTTATTGCCAATAATGGTACCTAAGATTTATTTATTGCATATTTTTTTACTTTAAAAAATTTTTTGGCTAATATTTGTTTTATTTATTTATTTTTTTTTGTGTATGTGTGTGCATATAATAAGCAAATATTCAACATTTTAAAATATGTTGAATAATTAAAAACGATTAATAACTAATATTTTTCAGCTATTTGTTAAATTTTAAATAAAACAAATTAGTTTTCATTGTCAGAATGTCTGATAAGTAAATGTTTTAATTACATAGAAGTATAAAGTTTGATTAATGAAGACATAAAGACTAACATGATCAATAGCGGAAAAATATTTCATAACATAAAAATAATAGAAATAGAAGGTAGAACATACTTGAAAAGCAACTGCAAGGCACGCATCACATTTTAAGTGGGACGGCATGTGATTGCTGTTTGATTCTTCTTCAGATAATTGAGGAACACTCAAGGAGATTTTTTCACCCAGATTCTCTTCACTTTCTCCAGAAACTAAGTAATAAATTTAAAAGCACTGATCCACAATAAATTATAACAAAATAGAAAGTACATTAAATATTATTGTTCTTTGTTTCATAAATAAAAGCACAGAGGTGTATTAAAAAAAAGACAGCCAAAAAATGTATATTATGCATAAAAATAAAGAATTTGCATATTATAAGATGAATTTTTCAAAGTACCATATTTAACTGAAATTTGAAAATTAAGGAAACCCAATTAATTTTTTAATGATAAATATCTTCAAAAAAATTTCAAAGGATACAGATGTCTTCTCAACTAAATTTAAATTTTACAATGACAACAGAATTATTTTATAATATCAGAAAATTGCATTATTAAAAACACTCAAATTTGTATTAAATAATGTAAAAATTTTAAAGCTTAAAAAAAAAAAAAATTAAATATTGGAATTACAGAAAATATGCATAAGATATCAAAACTTAATATTATGATACATTTTGAGGATTTTACATGAAAATTTGATTTAACTTAAAAACATAATTTTCTTTAATTTAAAAACTATGTTACAATGAGGAATGTGTATATTTATAACAAAATATATATATAAATATCTATATGTATATTGCACAAAATTAGAAAAATGATATAGATAGCATAAAAATAACTGCAAAACATGTTTTTTTTACAATCATTTACAGCATTATTGCATAGTACAATATAATTGCTAGATAATATATAGAAAACTAATAAATTCATATTTATGAATATTTTTGTAATAATTAGAAAAATTGATTATTTAGAGCAACTAATTTTTATTATTATTTATTCATTTATAGAAAATATAAAAAAATTAAATTGTACTTGAAAAACAACTTGAGATACACTAAAACACAATGCATTTGTATACAACCTTTTATTTAAATGTACTTATTTTCACTCAAATATTTATTTATTTTGCATATGGATCCATCACATTAAATACTATTAATGATTAAAAATTTTTTTCAAAAGCCAAATCTTATTTAATACCTGCATTTGACTATTGTGTAACAAAATCAATATCAATATATACAGTATCAATGCTAAATTATTCAGAATATATTTAATTTTGCTCATAAAGCAGAATTTTTCAAATATTGTATGATGGATTTAAACAAATTTGTAATTATAATGTTTACTGATAATAAATTATTTTAGTGTAAATTCTGTTATAGGTAATATCAGATGATAGAACTATTAGAACAATTAACACTTTTTAAACTAATTTATCAGGAGTTTAATGCATTTTGCTTTTGTTAAACAAGATGATATTCAAACAATTCTGCAAAACAAAATCTTGTTTGTAAATCCATGAATCATCTAAATATAGCTCAAAAGATTTAAATAAATTTCCAATTATCATAAATTTACAGCTAACAAATTACTTCAGTTAAATTGATCGTACCATAATAAATACTGAATTCAAATTGCAGATACTTTCAATCAAGATTTATCATGAATAAGTTATTATAGAAATATAAATTATATTCCAGTTCAATTATGCCGATATAAAAAAAGTATAATGATAGAATTTTCTTTACTGAAAATTATATATTAATTTCTATGATATGCATTTACTTAATAATAACTTGAAATTAAAATGTTTTGAGTAGCCACCACAAGTTCTTTTATAAGTGAAATGTTTACTGAAAAATAGAAAATTAGTTTTATTTAATTACTAACAAATTTCAAGTTGATCAGTAAATCAGAGTACATGATTTTTCATCATTATTAGATTATAAATTAAATCAATATCAAAACATTCCAATTACACAGTCATTTTAATGTTATCAATAAGAAATACTTTTAAATCAAGGTATTTTAAAATGCTATAAACTTTATTCACATAAAGAATAGCCTATTCTAAAAATTTTTTCTGCCTACTTTTATAATTATTCAAATAGTTATTCTTAATTCTCCAAGAAATATTGCTGTATACAGATGCTCTAGAACTTTTGTCACTGATAATTTTTAAATTGTAAAACTCAAACCATAGCACTAAATTCCATTCCACATATATGTTGCATGAAATTATTTAGTATTTTATATATGCAAGAGATTAACCATAGCCTATAAGGACTGTATTCTTTGGAGAGGTTTAGGCTGATTGTGATCATTGTCACTGTTAAATAACAAGATAAATGTTGTCTTTCAACATGCAAATCTCAGAAAATATTCAGAATATTTTCTTCTGCAAAATGTGAATATAGCTGTAAAGAGTTCATCCAAAAGGCTATAAATAATTTGATTCAAAGACTAAAAATCTTTAGATATCCTCTACACCGTGCTAAATATATCCATTCAATATATCATATTCATTTTCAAAATGAAAAAATGTCAAATAAGGTTTCAAAATTATATCATTTTAGTTATCTGTTTATGAAAAAAATGTTTGTTCAAACATTTTTAGAAACGAATAATAGCAACCTACAACATTTATTCAACAAAACACAAATAACAATTTAATTTTGCAAATATTTTCAAGCTCATTAAAAAATAAAATATCACAAAAATACGAGATATTACAGTTTAAATCATAATTAAATTGATATGATGAGTGATATGAAAGGTTTTTTTTCTCAAAGGCCCCTAATTAAAAATGAATGGGTTCACTGGAAAGTATTGTTTAATGTGAGTCCTGAAATACAACAAATATCATTGCCTGGTTGGTTGGGTTTTGTGGCGCAAGGTCCAAAAAGGACAAGCTGCGCTTATCATTGTCTGAAGAATGGATTGAACCTACAAATTAATAAACTGAATTCTAAACTAACATTTGTGTAAATAAATATAAAATTGAAATTTTTGCACAGCTACCATATAATTTTTTGTACAAAGTTACTGATAAAAACAAACCACATGTATATATATGTTAAACATGATCTCTGAAACTATCAAATTACTAGAATAAATATAAATTCAATATTTCAATCAAACCAGCAGAAATACATACATACTTTTTCTGAAATTTAAGAAAAAATATGTCATAAAAATCATGAGTTTTATTTTTTTCGACATTCTTAAACTTGTTTTACTACACAAAGGTAATGTACAAACAATTTAGTGTTTAGTATTTTAACAATCTTTTCTTTTCAATAAAATAATTTGCCTTTCAAAATACTTGGAAAATAATTATAGTGTGGAATCTACTTTTTAAAACCTTTTCTCTTATTTATATAAATATTTACAAAAATGTTTTTCAGAATTATAAGCAATACTCGATTTAATAACAGTAGGAGGTACCAAAATCACTTGTTATTGTTTACAGTTTTGTTATTGTTTAGTTTTAGTTACGTCTACAGTTTCAGTGAAGCCAAATTTACAGAAATTTATCTATTATCATTCTTTGCATTTTCTAATTTTTTTGGCAAACATACACCTTTTAAATCCTTATATAAAATTTAAGCAAACGTAAATAATTCATAAAACTTATTTTTAGTAAACAACTCTGAAATTTTATGAGTAAAATATTTTTAATATGCTCTTTTAAAAGATTATAAAGTTGGCATAAGTATAATTATGAGTGATAAGAGTGATGTTAGCAAACAAAAGTCTTTAAAAATAAAAAGTACATAAGTATAATTTTTCTAGACATTTAGTCTGCTAAAATGTGCTTTGCATAAAATTTTGAGGAATTATTTTTTAATTGATTGATAAAAAGCTTTAAGTGATAAAAGAGAAGAATGGGTATCTCTAGTTCATCTCCTAAATTACTTTACACTGTAGAAAAGAAAGTTATTAATGATTTGATAAGCAAAAATTGTGTAGTCGTATTTTCTAAAACTCAGTGTATTTATTGTAAAAAAGTGAAAAAGGTTAATTTCATAATTTTATGTTTTAATCCTCGTTGATTTTTTAATAAAATAAACAGTTCTAATTGTATTGCTAAAGTTTTTTACTCGCCTTCATTCATGTATAAATTTTCAGCAATTTTTGAACCTAATTTTAATTTATACATTGAAAATTTGCTGCAGTTTTATACTTCTAATTTAATCGCACTGTGTTTTTATATTATTAATATTCAATACATAATTTAGGTTATTCAAATCTATTGATCATAAATACTTCATGTCATGTTCACTTAACTTTTTAACTTACACTAATTTCTGTGTATTTATGCTTCTTCATTCTATCCTGTTTTTAAATTTCTTGGAAATTATAATAGCTGTAGTGAATGTAACAGTATAATATTTCAATAGGTGGAAATTTTTCTAAATTTATAAGAACAGAAGTTCTTTCCTTCTTATTTTTCTCTATGCATTAAGGAGTTGTGATGGCTAAAAATAACATCGTTTGCAATGTGCTTATAATGATCAGCTGTCCTTCATATATAACATAAACAACTTTTTTCAATAAATTGCTTTCATTATTCAATTCAGTTATTACCTTGTTGACCATTTCCTTAAAATAAATCTTTCCAAGGATTACAATTTAATAACTGCGCCAGCCTTTAGCTGTTTTATATAAATAGCTTATATTTCTGGTACATGCAAAGTTTAAATTTATTATTTATTTCATTAAAGTTATAAAATAGCTAATCTATTTTATTTTCTCCTAATTTTTGAGAATATGGTTTTGGCAATAATGCTCAAAAATACTGTAATTTTAAGTTAGTTCTGAAAATAAATCCTCTTTTGCTTCTATACCATCAATTTCATTTATATTTTGAGATTGACATAATTGGTTCAGAACTCAATAATTTTTAATAGTATATCCAAAAATTTATTAATTAAAAATGCATATTTTTATCTTTAAATATTCAAAATTTTCTATTAAACTTCTTCTAGCTGTTTAATGAAAATAATATAAATTTTACATCTGTGGAGTTAGACAAAAGAGAAGATGGAAATAATATGCAAGATGCTCTGTTAGAAATAACTGGATCTAGAACAGTAAATATATGTTTATTTATTTATATTCATAATTATTATAAATTTCTTTGTATTAGCTAATTTCTAGAACAATTGAGATTAATATTTTGTGAATGCTTAAAATGTGTAATTAATGGTCTAACTTAAATTACTATTTCTTTTTAAAGATTTCAAAATGTTACACAATTTTTCTTAATTATATAAACCATAAATCTGAAAAACAAATTTACATATAATAGAAATAGTTTAAAATAAAATTCTTACTGTCAAATATTTGTTTAATGAAATGCCCTATTTTGTTCTCTTTACCATTGCTTATTGTAGTATCACTAAAAAGAAGAAATTCTAATTTGCAATACTATATCATTATTTCAAATTAAGTTTTGTTTTTATAACCACATAATAGAAATTAAAATTCAAACTTTGAATAGGATTTAAAATTAGGAGATTTAGGGGGGAAATTGCATCTGATGTATAAATGAATTTTATTTAATAAAAAGTGAAACCTAAATACAAGAAATAGATCTAGATTTACAAAAAGGTCAGGTACTAAAATTGAGAATAGAGTGCTTTTCTTCTTATATTAAACTATTAAGAATAAATTGTATTTAATATTGCATTTTTCAAAAATATTTGGAATTAAATAAGTATTCTTTCTTAAATATTAACCGTTTGAGTGCTGAAGAGTTTTCTTATATATAAACATAACAAGCGAAGCGCGATAGTGCTTTGCCGCACTCAAACAGTTAATTTTATTACTTATTAAATTTTAATAGCTGAAAGTTAAAACATTTAAAGAGTAGCCAATGTAATTAGTTTTGCAAATATCCTCTTAAATGATACATTTTAAATGAGTGTCCTTATTTGTTGATTTAAAAATGATTTCTAAACATTATAAATGCTTGCATTGTTAGGTTAATTTTGAAATGTAAATTTCATAGATACGATATAAATTTGGATTATATTTTTGAAATTTTTTTTTCTATCCAAAGTAAAAATTTAAAAAATTGCATTAAAAATTTTAGTATTTGTTTCTAATTTTGATTGGATAAATGTTTTTATTCTTGTTAGCCTCCACATGAGCATATGCTATATAATACATAGCTATGTAAATTGCTATGTATTAAATAACATGTGTATAAATTGTATCAAAATATAAATTGAGTAAACAATCATAATCTTAAACTAAGTTCCATATTATGTGTTTCATTTAAAAAAAATCTGATTACAGCATTTTTACATTTAGATTTTTAATGAATTTTACTAGGCAGTTACTACATTTTATTTTAATATTTAAAGATTCCAATTTCAAAAGGAGAAAATGCATATGAATATCATACAAGATAATACTATGCATGTGTGTCTTTTAGAAAAATATTTATGAAATTTAAGGATAAATCAAAAAGAGTTTTCTTAAATGTTTTACTTAGAGAAAGTTACTTTTGTTTTACTTAAATATTATGGAAAAACTATTCAACTGCTGTTTCAAAGAAAATCTTACAGAATAACTATATTGCTTGATAATTTAAATATTTTCTTATGAATTGTTACATGGTCTTAATGTTTTTCTCATAAATCAGTGATATTATAGGAAAAAGATGGAATTGAATTTAGCTGTATTATATGTTTAATTTTTTTTTAATAATTCATCTGAATCTGTTCAGATTCTATTCAAATTAGTAATAAGATTGTTAGTATATTTTTCTCAAAATTTCTAGCTCAATATAACAAATACATTTTCAAAACTTTTCAATGTATACTTTTACTTCACAGGTTCCTCGTGTTTTTATTAATTCTGAATGTCTCGGAGGTGCATCAGACATTACAAAGTTATATGAAGAAAACAAATTGTTTGAAAAAATAAATTTATGTGGAACATAATCCTGATGTTAAATATATAGATATTTAATTTATCTAGAATTATTGTTCAGTATTTTATCTTCATTTTTAGTCTATTTTGTTCTGCTTAAATAAATTTATCCATGCTCACACATTTTATTATTTTATGAGTGTACATTTTTTTAAGAGTTTCATATTTCCTAAATAAATCTGGAATATTAATGAATTTTCTATAAAATATATTGTATAAATATTAAAATAATTTGCTCTAGCTTTATAAATTGTAATGCTAAATGTCTTATACAAATATTATAACAAAATTTTGAAGTTTGTAAGTAAAAAGGAATTGTATAATTGTTATTAAAATTACATGTTAGAGTTATTTTAACATAATAAGGAAAATAGTTCATGGAAACAAAATATGTTTAAAATATTCATTATAATGTTAATATGTCAATATTTATATTAAAACAATTAATCCTGGTTGCAAATTTTAAAAAGTTAAGGATCAGATTGTTTTTCTTGAGGTTGAATCGTTTAACTGCTGTTTGTTCAAATCAAATTGCTTAATTTCACTGTTTTGTAATTCGTCATTTGTGTATATATGTCAAGAAAACAAACTAAATGAGATTAGCATATCCATATGTAAGCTGACCCTTTTAATTTAGCTATAGTAAAAAGTCTAAAAACATGGTGTTTATAGTTTGTACAAAGTTTATCCACAGTAAATTAATACTATAATGCCAATAAACCAAAAAACAATTATCTAACCACTGCATAGATAAAGAAAAATAATCATTTAAAAATGGTGTTAATTATGTTATATGATTGAAGACTAACTTTTTGACAATATTTTCTTAAATGGTCAAAATACTTATGTTATTTAACTTATAACTGCATTATCTCCTTTAATGCAATGTATTGAATCTAGACATGAACATCATACCAATACAATGCAGACTTCTTGCTATCTAAAATATGATCTCAAGAAAGAAAGATTGTGACTCTAGCTGAGCTCTCAATAAGCAGTCTTGCCGTCGGTTCAATAGTTTATACATTGGAATCCCACCTTGCACTTGGATGTTAATAGTTCAGAATAAATTTAAAACCGTAGGCCCTGATCTAATTAGCTCTTGTGTGTAAAAAGTAACCATTGAGTGATAAACCGAACCATCCAGACAGTATAAGATTTGTGTTATTTATATACTGTGATAAAGCATATAAATGATTAAGATGAATTGAAATGATTTGACTAAAGTCAAATGATCAGTGTCCTCATGAACCATTTGACTGCAATTGCAACATAATGGAATATCAGCAAACTCTTAAATGTTTGGATTTCTTTTGAGAGTTCTTTTTCTTAATGGTAATCAAGTCTTCATTGCAAGTTGTGACATTACTATTATCAGCCACATTTAATAATTTAATTGTTTGTTATAGTCAAAGATCCACATTATTTTGTGCCCAATGCCAATTATTTTTAAACTGGTCAAACTCCCTCCAATACAATTAATGTAGAATATGTTATAGAATAGAATATATCAAATGTTAGATAGTATTTTCTGAATGAATATCATTAAAAAAATTATAATAGAATAAAACAACATACTCTTTAAGTTGGTATCCGATTCAAAAATTATATTTAATTTTATATATAGTTATGTTAGATCAATATTTTGTTCAGTAGACAGTCCTAATATTTTAAAACTTATAAACTGGTATTCCCTTTAAAAAAACAAGTTTTTAATAATAAGTTCTTTGAAAATGTTTTAAATATGTTTCTTATATATAAAATTTTATAATGCTGTTATTTTTATTTTAAATGAGAATGATGAACAAATACTTATTGTGTTGAATTAAGAATGAAAATTCAATATGCGAAATAATGAATGCGAAGTTACGGCATTTATTATTGTATATGTTTATTTAAAACTTCAAAACGATCTCTATATCATTAATGTAAAACCTTTTCTGATGAAAAATTTGGTAAATAACTAGTTTCCATTAATCCAGATCTTTTTTATGAAATTCAAATCAAGACTCGATGCGAAAGGAAAATATTAAGCGCTTAATTACTTTTGCAACTAAATACGTTTGTTTGTACGATAAAGAATTGTTTATATATATAATTTAACTTTTTATTAATTGCTCATTACTGGAGCTATAAAATAGACACTCAGTAACAATAAAGTTCTGCAAAGGACAAATTTTCTATAAATCATTTAAAATGATAATATATAATTAAAATTAAACAATCAAAATTATTTGATTATGATGAAAAATATTTCAGAAGTTTCTTAAGCTATCAAACAACTTTCAGTTCTGTTCCATTTCAATGGGGCAAATCGTCCAAACCGATAATTTTTGGTAACAGCATAAGGAGTTCATAAAAAGAATACTTGCCTGTTATCCCGTCTACCATTTCAGCAAAAAAAAAAAAAAAATTGTCCCATGTTGCAGTTTTCAGCAAGTATATATTATTTTTAGCGCATGCACGTTTTAAATTTACGATTAAATTTTCTATGATCGTGCCGATGTAACAATTCTGAAATAAAAATGAAATTTTTACCCATTCTTTTCAACGAAGGTTTAAAGTCTCTTGTTTCCCCCTTCTCATTGTGAAAAAATTAAAATTTGCAGAACTTGAAGCATATTTTTTCCACAGAAACAGTTGACCTGAGTACTTTATTATACCGTCGACCATTTTCTGAGGTAATACACAAGTATCAAATCCAGTAATTGTTACTTGCAACAAATACGTTTAAATAATATAAAATGGTGAACTGGTTTTAAAGACTTGATGATTAAATATTGCAATTGATGATAATTTGTCTGAGACCGATAGAACTTTTTTCTGACTATCATTTCATCCGACGAAACTCCTAAATTTGCAACAGATGATAAATGTTTTAGGTATTACATCTTTACCAATTTTTGGAAAATTCTAAATTTCTTTATTTTTCCGTCTATAATCCGCAGCGGCCCATTATCCGCAAGACCTTTTTTCGAGTAAAGGAAAAATAAACATCGCTTAATCTGCGGCACATTTTTCGCAAATAGTAGAAAATATGTACTGCGGATAATATGGTGTCACATAAGAAAAATACACAGTATGATTAAAAATATAATAAATTCTACTGAAAAAATATCTAGTTGGATCCATCTCATTGTAAAGAACAATAATTTGAGATCAATCATCGAGAATCAAAAATCCGAGAAGACAAGTAAAATCTATCGGTTTTTTTTTTTTTTTTGTTTTAATTACTTTTAAAACGAGATTAGACATAGTTTAAAAAAAAAATATTTTTTCGTTAATAATTAAAGAAATGGATTATTTTCGAGCAGCACATTAGGTACATTTTTTCTTTTATATTACATATGCTTTGTTTTTCACTTCACATAAGCACTTTTGTCACCATTTCATTTTTTATTTACTTTCTCTATAGCAGGGGTGGCCAAATTTTTACATTCGAGGTCTACTCCACATTTAAAAAATCGAAGGCGGTCTACCAATGGCAGAGCTAAATTAACGTACATATTTATTTTTGGTAACAAGAAAAAATGGTAAATTATGTAATTTTTCTAAAAAAAACTTATTATTAATATTTACAAAATAAAAATTAACTGACGAAAATAATCGAAGCATTCATATATCAAAAAGTGACCATCCTATTCACTTCGTTTAGTTGAAATTTGGCGCTGTATATCTACGACAAGTTTATCATATTGTGGCGGGTACGAGCTTATTGCAATGCATAAACACGAAATTAAATGTTCATCTGTTAAATGTGACCTATGTTTGTTTTTTTATCATGGTTGAAAAAGCAGAAGATACCTTGATCCAAAATATGATTTGAAATACAAAATCACAATTTGTAAATAAATGTAACGTTTCCTCAGAAATTAATTTCCACAAATCGGTATCGCTATATATGCTCTGGATTTAAAAAATAAATCGCATCTTAATTTAATAATTTCTTCCTCGACCGTGACTGATGTGATAGCTATTAAATGTCCTATTTTTTCAGATACGTTGTCCATCAATTTTGACATTTTCATTAAATGAAATATCATAAAATTGAGTATTTCTTTCAACCTAATTAAGTCAGCGAATCTTTTTTCAAATTCTTCAAACAAAACAAATAAGTATTAAGCGAAATCTTCGAAGTCTCGGTTTGGATTATGGATGCACTCTTCCTCCATGTTTTTGAAGTTTCTCAATTCATGTTTTCTTTATTGAAATGCATACCTTTCCATAGTATTTTTGAATGTTTTAATCACGCTCGTCATGTCCGTTTTAGGTTTTATATAAATCGTAAACCTTTAAACTTTAAATCGTAAATTGTTGCACAGTTTGTTTTGGGTTTTACAGCGTAGACTGTAGTAAACATTTTTTTAGATAATTCATTGATTCTATGTCATAAATTAAATTGTTAATATCCGAGGTCATTATCGGGATGGTCGCGTGGACTACCTAAAATGTCTTCACGGTCGACGTCTTGGCCACCCCTGCTCTATAGCTTTTCGTTTAAAATCTTCTGTGTAACTTCACAATTTCGCTTTCATATGCCAATATACGAACTTGAATATTTCTGGTGTAGGCACCATCTGTTATTTATTTTATGAAACATAAACGTCATTTCTTTTGAAACTTTTATTGTAACCTTTTCTGTAGGAGAATTTCTTTTACCAGATTATTATAGAATACGCGTAACGGAATTCGAATTTTTTTTTAACACAATCCTTGGATTATATATAGGAAGTTACTGTGACTATATGTTTCCGTATCAAATATGCAATAAAAAGAGAATAAACAATATAAGTACTAATGTTATATTATTTTAAACTTTTCAACTTTATTTTTTATAATTATTGTTTTTCTTGAATGATGGCGTGGTCATTCTGTGAAAAAACTCTATATAGCATAACATTTATTATTTGTATTATTAGCTTTCGAGAAACTTTGTCGTTAATCTTTTAACACAGACATTAGTCTCATGGACTGTACACCACGAAATGGGATCAAGGAATGAATAAAATATTTTTATTGTTACAGGAATCAGCTCTAAATATTCATGATATTCAACTGCTATATGTCAAATGATGTTAAATTTTCATCTCTGCTCGTGGATAATAGTTTGTCTCCCATGATGAAAGTTAACGTCTAAATTGATAATATTGAAAAATTCATAAACCGAAATGACAACAGCTAATTTCTGTCATTCTTCATGAATAGTAATAAATCTCCTCTGATGATAGATAATATAAATTCGTCATGAGTAATCAAATAATTGATTATGGAAAGCCATCATTTTCAAGTGCAGTGAGCATTCATCAAAAAAGTGAATATGAAAATGACCGTTTTTTAGGCGTTTGTTTTGTATTAAGGAATCGTGTTTTGTATTAAAGAATCAGTACAATATAAAGTAATGTGTGTTTTGCTGTTAGTGTTTATTAGAAATTGAAAATAATGTTTTGTAAATATTTTATTCAAAATAAATTGGTGTTTGTTCTATGAGAAAATGTATACTTGGAAAAAATGCACTTCACGTAAACTATAGTCGTAATCAATGTACACTAACATATTAAATATTGTATTATATAAATATATATACATATTTGACTTTTTTCTTCAAAGGTGTTTACTTAACCAAAATATACTCTATATTTATTTTAAAACACTTTCTCCCGCGAGATTAATAGGGATACATACCTGTCTTAATGGATTTCTAATTTTTGGAATCAAAATCTAATACGAAGTATTACCCTGTCTTTATTTTCATATTGGGTTCAACATTAAAAAATATTATATTATATTACAGCTGCCTGTATTCTAGAAATATTCTATCAAAATTAATTGGATGTATTTAGTATTAAATGCAACCCTAAAACTATTCCAGGTACTTGTTTTATTATAAAAACTATTTTTTTTCAATCGCCCTATTTCTGATTCCCTTATGCAACATTGCATTTAGAAATTTGGACTATAATGAAATTCAAATATTTGGCTACAAGACAATAGCTATTGTTTCTGTAATAAAATTAAACATGTGCTTTTAATGTAAAAACACTTTTAAAGCTTTTAAATATTCACTATATTATAAATATTTTTTGGAGAAAGTACCTCCATGTCTGCCAATGAACGTCCAATACTAAAGTATACACATGTATCTCTTATAAATCACCGCGAAAATTTATTAATGAACTTACATAAAACTTCGTTAATTATTTCTTAAAAGAACAACTTATATATTTAATACTGTGATAAACAAATCGTATTTATGATCCTTTGTAAAATTTTCGACCAATGTTTTCATTTATACTAATTTATACTAAAAAAAGCAAAATTATATATACATTTAGAAACGATATCTGTTGCTATTTTGACATATTTCACAGTAAAATTAGTGCTATTTTATTTAAAAGAAGAATATTCCGTTTTTTCAAGATAATGTTTATTTGAATGTAATTCTATTTAAAGTTATATTCAAAAGGAAAACTACTCTGAAAACAAAAATTAATATTTTAAGAGACTATCTTAAATTTTAATATTTCGAAAAAGGATTCCAAATAGAAAATTTATTAAAATGAATGACTTTTTAACTTTTACCACCCTATACAATAAGTGAAGATAAAATGTCTTAAATAGAATTTCGTCTTCTTATTCACGACCGATTGCTTCAGATTATAGTGAGAAAAATGTATATTCGATTAATCTTAATAATTCAGAAAATTCGTCATTTGAATATGAATTTAGGTTACATTGCAGTTGATGCATAATGTATAAATTTAGATTCTCTTTCATGAAGAAACTCAATACATCAAGGGGATAAACATTTCATTTTAGGGAATAAAATTCGCTAAAATGAAATGCTGGCTCTAAATTTAGCTGATGAATTTAAATGAATGCCCCTGCATATGATGAAATGCAATTAACATTCACTTCTCAAGAAAGATGTTCTCGAATTAACTTTTAAATTAAGATTTTCGTCAAAACTGTTAGTGAAGATGAGATTCCACAACTTTCATTTAAATGTTAATTCATATTTTTCCTTTAAAATAATTATTTGAGTGTGTTCGTAGCATTTTTCTATTCGTCAACAAAAGGAGAGGTGAAATATTAAGAAATCGATGAAGAAAACAGTTTCGAGAAGATGGATAACTCATAGATCCAAGATTTATCCTACAAATATAGAATGATTCTCCTAATTTTAAACGAATCATTGAAAAGAAACAATAGCCTTCAGCATTTTGATGCCATAGACACAAGTGTTAACACATAAGAGGATAAAGCCTAAATGAGTTTTATTTTCACAGTGATTTTTACTATTTGTATTACATTATACAAATAATTAGCTCGTGTTCTTGAAATGAAGCCAATTTTTATAAGTAAAGCAATTTAAAAAGTTCAATTAATTTTTAAGATATTTAAAAAATAGTAATTAATTACTGATGGTGTTAATTTTTTTCTCAATAGTGATTTAGTCGAACCTCACAAAAATATTCACAAATGTCATCAACAATTATAAGGAAAATATCCTTAGAAGACAAAGAACAATATCTAAGTTTTAGAGAGAGACCACCAACGAAATCATATTCAGAAAATATTTTAAAAACCTTACGGAATAGTGAGAAATAACTTTCAAACAAAATAGATTGAATTTCACATGGGAACACTTTTGAAAAAAAAATAGTTATTTCACACATGAGATACTTCCAAAATGCACAAAATAATCTTAGAAGATAATTAAATGACCTTTATTCTCTCTTATTATAAAATGAATCCTTAAAAGCGCGAAACACATAGAAAACTGAATTCGAAGCCTTTGTTGCCAGTGCTTCAAAGGAATGTTGAATAGTAATTACTGAGAGACAGTTGATAACAAATAAGCATAGTGTATAAATATACACTCACAGAAAACATTACAACGATATTAGAATACCAACACCTTTAGTATTGATTTACGCGTAAGAAAATTACCCAAAATATAAGTACTCGCAATAAGCAAATCGCAAGACTTGATAACATTGTAAAACGGTATACTACAAGATTAACTGTACTGCAATGTAGTTCCGTTAATGCTTACATTGTACTGTCATATTTGTCTTGATCTTCTGTTTTCTGAACGTGACAAGTGAAGGTTTGAATAGAATAGAACTGTGACATTAGATATGTTTCAGAATATTAGATGCTATTAAGTAAATGGATAAATTGCTTGAAGAAGTTTAAATGATAATAGTTTTCCAAAATTAAGCACGTTTTGGGAAAAAGATCAAAATCTGACATTTCCCTTGAGTGAATCCTATTTAACTTGAGAGAACAAAGAAAAGTGCCCGTATTCCATCTCGAATAAGTCTGATTCATTCATTGTTTCTAGAGCACAGAGCAGCAAGCTCAATAGATGATTTCAATGTCTTCAAAACTATAAAAATTTGTATCAAGTTCAGAGTTCATTATTCCTACTTTAAGTAAGTTTATTTAAAAATAGGAAATCAATGAGTTCATCGTGGCCTTTTTTATAGTGGATAATGTTGTTCCGCACATGAGGTTCCAAGTTCGATCCTAGAATTTGTTGAACAAATATTTATGAATGGAACCATATTTGACCTGCGCGTCCGTCGGTGTGAATGCTTGTGGGGATTTCAGGTTTCTCTTATGCGACACTTGCATACAGCCCACCATCTATGTTCAGTCTTCCAGTAATGCAATTTACGCAGTAGATGCTGAAATGCATTAAATGGAGATTCAGCCCCATTACGTTTTCCAATATTAAATTGTTAATTTAGGAAAAACTCAGATTATTTGCGAAAAAATATGATTATAATTAGAAATCCAAAAAGAAAAATTATACTATTTATCTAAAATTATACTATTGCTTGAATTATTTTCTCTTCATATTGGAAAATAAAATCATGAAAGCTTCTGATTACTGATTTATCAGGACTGAAGGGCTATTTATCAGGAATTATTGTATAAATTGCGATCCAAAACCACTTCAACAACGTGACATCACACAGAGGGTCTCTTCGTTTGAGCAAAGCATTGTGAAATCATCAACTATTGCAACTTTAAGCATTTGAACCATAACTTTTACTCCGATTTACTTGCGAGAAAATATCCACTTTTTCGCCAAGAAAATAATTATAATGGGGACTTAATCACGCATATATGAGTAAAATTAAAGTTTTCCCGATTTCTTTTTATTTTTGAATTGTTATAAATTTAAGATTTCAGTGAATCTCAAAATATTCGGAGCTTTTTTAAAGTGAAAAATCCTTTACGAAAATATCGCAAGAAAAATGAATGTGTTGCATGAAAACATACTTGAAATTTTTTTACAGAAATTATACATAGAGAGAAAAATATAGTAGATAATATAGAAATTATAAGTTGTCAAAAGAAAACATTCGAAACACCTGAGGCAAAGTGAACGCAACAAACATTGTATAAAAAGAATTTTAAGATATTCCGTGGAAAATTATGTAGAAATGCAGTGGAGATAAGAATAGTCTAAAAAAATTCTAAATTTTCCGTTATTTCCACATTTTGCAAAGAAAAAAAAATAGGTGATATTATTCAACGAATAATACTATATTTGGTTGGGGATAAAGAAATCTATTATTTGATCGGTCGATTACTATAGCGTTCGATACCTCGTTCAGTACCGATCATACAATTTCAGATTTATGCTCGATGGAAAGCTCTCATTTTGCATTAAAAAATATTTTGCTCTTTTTCATTTGTTCCATTCAGTTATAAGATACATGGTGTTAAAAATGGGAGTCAACAAAGAGAAAAGGCAATACATTTGCAGTTTCTCTTTGATAAAAATACAAGTCAGGTAGTTGAAAATCGAAAAGGGTGTTTATGGTCCCGTTATTGCAACAGCCAATTACGTGTTCTTTTGGTTTCATCGATTTCATTCAGATATTTTTGATCTTAAGAACACTCCTCGCACAGGCTGGCCCATCACTGAAAATATCAATAAAATCTCAAAAATGTCCTATCAGCTAAATATGAGCCACAAAACAGATGGAAATCATTTGCACAAAATTAATCCGAAACATATAAATAAAGTGTTGATGTTCATGTAAGAATATTGGATTTTTTCCCCCAAGCTAACATATTCACTCCAAGTAATCTACAAATCAAAGAAAATACAATAAAAATCCCTAAAATGTGGCCATTTTTTTGCTATTTATCCAATTTACATTCATCAAGCGTTCAAATAATAGTTTTGAAAGTCGAAAAGGGAGAATGAAATACTTAAATAATAAAACTTCTTTGTATCAATGATTTAGGAAATTTTTTAATTATGATCAGTCTTTGCATATTTTATTTGAGAAGTATTCGGAAAAACATTTAAGGTATGGCAGGAAAACCATCATAGAAAACGATTTTGAGGTTTTTTTTAAATTATAGAGTGAAATAACTCCTTTTTCAGAGTAAATAAATTTAAACCATTCTATTGAAATGAAAACATAAAAATTGATCACAATATAATATTATTTATGATATAAATGTAAATTCGGTTGACTCATTCTTTTTAAATTACACTTTAAGAAGTTAAACATCTATTAAAACCACTCGCATACAATTTAAAGCCAGATTTTATTTATGAACTAATAAAATAAACTATGCATCAAAATATGTCTATTTTTTCTAGAAGAATAAAAAAATCGAAATTCTTTCATTCGTTTATAGGATTTAGTTTTTTAAAATAATTTGTACTGCTTAAAATTAATTAATAAGAAAATTATTTGAGAATGAACTTAATCATTTCATCAACCCTTTTAATGATCAAAAATAATATCATTTAACCTTTTACTGGTGCAGAAATAAAATTCAAGCTTATGATTCAGCTAAATGAGATATTTTTATCTATTCTTAGTGAGAAAAAAAAGCCAACAATCGATGAATTGCCAAGGCTTCCCTGTCGCACCTAAGGCACAGGTGTTTATCGATAATATAATAACAACAAAAGAATTCGTTCTGTCATCAAGTAATCAGCGGACGTACAATAGGACCAATCAGTGAGTGAAAAATAGAAGCCATGTTATTGCACTTACAATTATATCTTATTTTTCGGCTTTATCACGATCTTAAATTGATTTTTCTCTGTAAAATAATTAACGAAATACATTTTGGGAATAGGTGCCATCTCACTATTTGTCCTTTCCGTCATACTAATATTGGTATTGATGTAAACTTTCCAAAAAAATAAATAAATAAATAAAATAAAGAAAGAAAGAAGGAATAATAATAAAAGGAAGAAAAATGAGTTTTATACATCGAGGAAGTCAGAAAGGAAATGTATATTTTTTATTTGTTACACATGTGTTCATGTTCATTTCATACAGATACAGAAGAGCTTTTTTGGTGAAAAAATAGATTTTTTATTGAAAATCCCAAACAATTATAAAATTCATATTCTATATCTTTTACTTCGAGAAAGACATGCTCATTCAAAAATGCAAGTTCGATGTGTTTGTTATTGTGCATTTACGTTGATGTATTTTTATTTGTGCATTTACATTGATGTATTTGTGTTTGCCCATTACTTCATACTACTTATGATTATATGGTAGACCTTAACAGAGATTTTAAAAAGTATTGTATCATAATTTTGCCTCACAATCAAGAGACAAATTGATACGTGAGTTGGCAAAGTTTCCTTTAAACCTCCCATTTTATCAATAGAGGTACATGCTTAAGTGGTTGGATAGTGGTCTGAAAAACATAAGGTACTGGATACGATCCCAGCTCTGTTGAGCAACAGGTGATGGGTGTTACGTTTCTACATTTGTATGTATGTCTGGGTGATTTCTTGGGTGTTATTTAGGTCTTCTCCTTTGCAATACGTGGATATGGCCCAATATCTATGAAAAGTTCTCTTGAAAATCAGTTTTTGGAGGATGAATGCTAAAATGCCTGACCACGATCCTCAGCTGTGTCCACAATGCAGTGTTAATAAAAATACATAAGACATAAATAAAATTTCTCAGCATGACGATCTTAAGTTGAATTCTAATTTCATTCGATTTCATTAGAATTTCATTAGATCACTGCTACAATCTAGAACATTTATAATTTTGAACCAAATGATTCCATTCCTTTTTCTAAATATTTTCTTAATTTTATAATTTTGGGTCTATATTTTTATTCATTTAAAAACTCCAATAATTTTTCCTTCAGGAAATATTTTGAATGAAGATTAAAATGTCTTGGGAAAATAGAAATAAATTGTCGCTCTAAAAATTCTTCATTAGAAATATTATTCTTTCCATTCTTAAGACAAGAATTGTTTTTTTCTTCTTTTTATTTACAAAATTTTTGTAAATAAGAAATCAAGTATGCTTTTCAAAGCTGTGAAGAAATTGTGAATTATTTTAAATCTACATGACTAAGGCAGTCCAACTGATCGAAGTATTGCATTTGTGGTTAAGCTATCTTAATCTAATGATATTTGCACATATCCACTAAGTTTTTCCTCCCCCTGGGAGTAGAAACAACTTTTCGTTTGATTATAGATCATAGTCAAGTTTCGCAAGAAAATATTCTTGGAAAATTCCCAAGCACTCACATCAAACAGACGCATATGTTAGCAAAAAGAGGAAGTAAAACCATTTATCTTATAATCATTAAGTAAGATTTAACACAAGCCTTACAAGTCCCTAACATCAATCGTTCGGTGAAAGCTATCGTTGATTATAATTTTTAATACAAAAATAATTTAATAATTTTTAATAGAAAAATAACTTTCAACATAATTATTAACGGAATTTTTTTTTTCTAAGCAGTTTATTCATTTATAAAAATGCGTCAAAATTTCTACCAAAATGCGTATTCATTCAAGAGTTAATACTTTTTAAAACAGATTTTGTAGCGATTGTATGCTTTGTCATTGAAAATTTTTTATTTATTCTCATTTTTTACGAAGAACTGAAAGCAGACTCTTATACTATTAAAAATATTTTATCTGAACCCTAAAGAAATGAATTGTTCATTTTCAAATAATAATCTATTATACTGACTCAACGAAATATCTTTTCCATTAAGTTTAATGTTTAGTGGTAGAACTAAAAATGATGAAAATAAATGAAAGTAAAAGGCAGAATCAAGTATTTTTACTTGGTTTTTCGAAGATCTCTTCCTATTGACACTCACGAGACAATTCGATTAAATTACATTTCTAATTTTTCATACAGTTGCCTTTTCTTCAATTGCCTTCAATTTCGGAAGAGATACGTCATTGCTTAAAAGCGTATTTTGACTTAGAGGTAAAAGACCTTTATTCTAAGCGTATCTGTTTTTTTAAATAAAATAATAAGACTGATATGAAAGAAGAGAGAGGTTTTTGTCTATTTAAGCATCGAATATATTTCTCCTTAGATATAAGGTTCTCTGTTCATAGTGCTCACTGTTTTTATTGCTTCAAAATATGCTTATATGGCATGGTTTCTATATCCACCTACTTTTTGCACAAAACTCAATTAAAACTGATTTTTATATTATGTATAACTCCCATCTTTATCAGAATTTCTACTCTTCATTCCTACAAGGAGCTGAAGTAATGGCACTATACGTAGTTTAGCACCCAGTGCATCTGACATCGAGGCTCCGAAAACGAGGTATTCGTAATTTAGAAGTAGGGACCAAGCCACGCTTGGCCGGCTTACTCCAAATATCATTTACCATAGAAGACTTTACGACCAAGACCTATGTAACGTACCCCAGTCGCCATTAATGAACACAACGGATCTTCGGTTGGGTCGAGATTCGAACTCACTTCTTGACTTCAACGGCGTTTTAAGTAACCAGCAACAGCAGCCACGAAATGAAATAAAACATATACCTGGTCTCTGGCTAACTTAAAAACAGGTTATGATTCATTCGAACATTTCTAATTAATTTGAATTGTAATTCATGGTGGTTAGAACTCACTGTAAAGTTATTTATTCAGCAAGGCTTACTATTCTTGATGTTTTTGCTCGCATTAAGAAAAAAAGAAACACATGTTTCTTTCACTCTTTCAAAATTGTTATCTGAGCGTAAATATTTCGGAATATAAAAAATAAACATATTGTCATCCGTTTTTTTGTACTTTCCGACATTATTTTTTTCAAAAAATAACGATTTTTACTTCTTTTGAATTGAATTCCAAAAGGATCTGCTGGACTTGGTGTAATTTCCCGCACCAAGATGATGAGTAACAACAACAAAACTTTTTTTGATTTTTGAAACAATACTGTCCATAGCGAAATTTATTGTCGTTTTTCCAAATCGTTTCAAATGGAAAATTATCATCTACCTTGGATTTTGTAGAGTAGTACAGCAAGCATAATTCTTTCCGTTTCAATGGATTGGAGTCTAACAATTTTTATTATGAATAATAAATTAAGCTG
>JAPDSC010146879.1:254930-268473 GCA_026290005.1 Latrodectus geometricus | reverse complement strand
CATTTTGTATTTCTCTCTTTTTGCATTTTGTCTCATAAACTTTTTAATTAATGTCATATTAAAAATAAAATAAATTTATTTCTAAATATATATATAGACTTTTTCCTAATAAAGAATAAGAATAAAATTCTATATTTGTATTTTGAACTGAAATAAATTTCTCTTAAGCATGAGTTTCATTTAAATTTTTATGCGACATTGTTCAGGAAGAGAGAAATACAAAATGCTAAAAGCGTCTTATAATAATTTTTTCTTCTCTCAGCATGTAAGATTCATTGAAGGAATAAAAAAATTTTCAGTACGCATTCATAAATAAATAAATAAATAAAATCTGGCTTAAACAAACATTCTTCTTCAATAGGGCAAAGAGTCAAATATCCCACAAAAAAGTATCTCATCAAAAACAAATATCTTAAATTTAATATTAGAGTCATGTGTTTTTTCTATAAAAGTTTTCTATGGAATTAGCATAAAAATGGCATATTAATAAGTCGGCTAATAACTGTCATTTGTGAGGCTGTGAATTATTTACATACATAGATATAATTAAAATAGAGGTATAAATATATGTGTACGTATATAATTTTTCTGGAACAAAATATTTTTTCATGGATGCAATAATTTTGTTTTCAAAACATGCTATTTTCAGAAAATGTTTTCTATCCAACAATATAAACAATGAAATATATCAGATAACAGGTTGGTGGTTGCAGTTGCAATCGATTATGTTTGATTGAATATTTAAATTTGTTCCGTGTGAAGGGATTTCAAGCTCTATTCGTCAGTGGAATGTTCTTGTCTAAGATGGAAGATGTTATTTATCCTTTGCTCTCCAAATACCTTTCATTAAGCTAAATGAAATTGGAGAAGTACGTATTCGACGTAATAAATATGTACAACAGTTACCTATACATATAAAAACACATTTGCGTGTGTGTGTTGTTAAGAATTTGGAAAGATTTGAGCCTCAAAATGCCTTTTGAATAAGTAAAATGGTATTTCAATATTTAATACATGTATATCTTGATTGTAAGATTAAACGGAAAAGTCTCTCTACCAATAAAGCATATGTATAAAAATCTGTGCATACAATATAAAATAAAAAATACATAAAATTATTATATTACCTTATAAAAAATACATTTTTCCCTAATTGATCTCTGAAACAAGAATTAAATAATTATGCCATCAAATATCTATAATGTGTTTAGATTATTGTATTTGTTGATATTATTTACTAATGATGATCTTTTTACAAAATGTATGCAGGTGACATCTAAAATAGCGAAACAATTTTTAAAATTACAATAAAATGTTTTTAAGTTCAAGCTAAAAAAATAGTTGAAAAACCTTTAAATAAAGAATATATATAATATATAGTTTCTTTTTTATTTATATACTTGCGTTTAAATAAGTATAAAGTAAATAACACAGTTCCTTAGTTCAACTTAGCACATAATAAAAAATTATGTTTAATTTGCCAAAAAGGAAATAGGAAATGCTGAGGTCTAGAAGGAAAATGTTATCTGAAGTAATTAATAACAAATACTTTTGTATTTTTTATGCGTGTGAAAAGGTGATTCATACAATTCCTTAATTATTAATGGAAACATATTGATTTACGCGTATAAATTTGTTTAATTCTTACTTTATTTATTTATTTTATAGACATATATGTCTATAAAATAAATGGAAACAGAAGAAAAGGTAAATGTTTTTTAATATTTTATATTTTAACTGAATATTTTTTCTGATTTTATTCACTAAAAAGTACTTTTTACTTCATACAAAGTCTTGTGTATATGTCGATTCTTTATAATTTTATATTCGTGTATCACTTAAAATTTGCAGATATTTTTGTTAGTAAATATTTTTATTTTCCTTTTTGAACTATTTTTGGTTAGGAATTACAGAAATTGTGTGTGTGTATGTTAATTTGTTTAAACAATAACAATTCGGTTTTAAGTTATTTAAATAATAACAAATTGATGCATTCCAATTCAATGATCACTTTTTCGTGTTTCTTTCATATTAAGGTTTAATTCATGAGTGATTTAATAATATTCAATAAATTAGTCTCATTGCATAAGCATAACAAAATAATTCAGTGCCAACTGATTTATTTTGTACAAAGCTGTTAACCTAAATATTAGACATTGATGCCGAAAACATCGTATAAAAATGTCTTTTAACCTCAAAACATCTATCAGTAATATCTAATGCCAATAAATATCTTTAGAAATATGATCCTTTTATGTCACACATTTAATTTACTTACATATATTTATTTTGTACTAAGTGTGTGGAATATTATGTGGATTGGAGAGAAATTAGGAAAGACACGTTTCCTCTGGGGTAATTTCTTACCAGATTTCCTCATAATGCTGGTGGAAGGAGATTTGCCATTTACCAATATGCTTATATATTATCAACGTTTTGAGCAGAAATTCAAACAATATTCGAATCTTTTGTGACTTACTTGACATTTATAGGATTATTAAAATTCTGGTGTTTTTATACTTTATTTCGAAAGTTTAAGCCTTACTCATGTTTGTTAGCCAATATGCTGCTATAATGTGATTAGTGAAGTTGTTAATACGGTCAATTGCTTCTTAACTAAAATCGCAAGTAAGCCTAACATCTACTTTGATATTTTATTTTACTAAATGTTCACATCACATTTATGAAAAGATCAATATGGCTTGCGCTCATAAGCAGAGAAAAGATAAATATAACTAATTAATGAAGATATTTTTATAGAGGATAGCAACGTTTTCTTTTTCTTTTGTCGAGAATTCTGCACTTAGCTACTTAGGATTAGTTTGTAGATGATTATATTTGATCATCATTTATTTAATTTTCTTCTACTGATTTAATCAGAAGATTTGGAATGAGGACATTAGATTCTATTATTGATATCTTGACTTTACTGAGATTCGTACTACAAGACAGATGGCGGTTTTTAAATCTTTAAATCGTTAAAGAGAGACAATGATGACATTAAATAACGAAAGGATATGGATGGCTGAGTGAGATTTGACGCCAATTTCTATATAAATTGATGACTAGATTTCGACTCAACAATAGATCAGGTTCTTCTAAGTGGAATACTTCGCTATCATTTCCACACACTTAACAGCAATAACGCATTAACTGTTGTATTTATGATTTCTTACACTTATTGTATTTCGATGTAAGTGCTCGAAAGTTATCATTCCTTGTGAAGTTTTGAATGAGAAATATATGTTGTGAAAAAATCATTTCAGAAGGAAGCAATGTTGATAAAGCGTATCAACGTTGCTTTATGTTAACATTCACAGATGTTAAGTCTGTTCAGTACGAAATTTTTAGGATTTTTACTTGCACTCTGTATTTGAACAGACTTATACTCTTAATGATTTTTCTAAGCTTAGAGTCGCTAGAGCTCCATTGGTTAAAGATTAATTCCACCTGTTCTTTCTCAATCCAAGCAGAGGTCATAATTGAGAGAAATTCTGCCATATTAAAAATTTGTTGTCTATTGTTTGGAGTAAAATTTAAGATTTTTCAGATTTAAATTTTGTATATTAATCGTATTTTAGTTTGGTTGATAGATTTAATGCTCTATAATCATTTTTCGTACGCAAGAACTAATTCGACCGCGATATGGGGAGGAAAATGGATTTCGTCAGTCATCCACACCCAAGGTGGGAATTGTCTTAACCTTGATTTCCTATTGCAAAGAAGTAAACTGCATGTGTAGACTTCAATTTAGGAAGAATAAGAAGCTGAAACAAAAGAAGTAACGATAACATAAAATGAAACCGTCAAATAAATTAAACAATAAATAAAAGACACTCTATTCAAAAATATTTTTGAATAACGTTAAATTTAAAAGCGTTTACAAGGTACTATTTTTTAATTCCCATAAGGAAATGAGAATCGGAAAAATATTTGACACTTATGAATAGCTTGGTGCCATAGGAACAGCATTTCGTGCTTTCAGGTAATGGGCTCGAGGTTCGATTCTGGGGCTAAACAAAGTCGATTCATCCTTTCTTTCTTTCAATGGGTTCACAAAACTGAGTACCAAGTATGTTTAAGAGATGAACACTGCGATTTAACATTAGGATAACCACCTAACTGGGGCATGTCCTTCGCACAACAGGGTTCTTGGTCAAGAAAACAGATATAGTCACTGTAAGTCTTGGCTCCATGCGAGCTGTCATGCCACAGAGTTTATATAAATAATAAATAATAAAGTGAAACATCATTGGTCTCGGGCTGTAATTGGAAGGGTGACCACATTCTCTGTCATTGGGCCGCTGGAGCTTCGTGGGTTAAGCATGTATCCATGTTAATATGTGACATCCAAAGTTCTTCAGCTGGTGTGTCGTGGCTGTGGAGAGGAGGTTACCAGATCAGGTGTGACCTCGTTTCCTGACCTTGGTTAAAAATTACGAGGCACGTGGTGATGAGCAGGTATTATAAACCCATTAATCTTAAGATACAGTCCGGGGCTCGCCTGCACTATTATATGTTTATGTATATAAAATATAAATAATACGTATAATATAACATATATAATAATCCAGAACAATTAATGAGTATGTATATATAAACTGACTTTTTACATATAAATACCTTTTAGTTTTTAGTTGTTTTGGATACTTCTTCACTTACATATATATATATATATATATATATATATATATATTGAATAGAAGCAAATGCAAGACTATTTCAAAAATAAGACCTACTTTTTGGTGTTTTCTTAAACATCTCTCGCTTAAAAGCATCCAAATCTTTATTTTATAGATTTATGGAAAAGTAAATAAGAAGTATATCAAAAGTAAATTTATGTCCAATGTATTCAGCTGCCACGTGGTCAAATATTTTTTGGTGAAATACCTTCTTTTCATGCTATTCAAGAATAATCACGACAGCTTACTCGGTATTTACTCTCCTAAGCTACTTCTAAATTTAGAAATAGTGAATGCAGGAGGACAATAAATGTACACGCAGGATGTTATGGTTTTAAAATATGCGTTGCATTACTTTTATGTATTCATCATATCAAGTGTGTTCATCATCTAAAGTTATATTATTTTATTCAAACACTTAAATACACATTTTTTTTCTATCCTAACTGTGGTAATTGTAGTGAATTTTAAGTCGCTGAAATTTTTTAGTTCTTATCAAGTTATTTGTTTATTTTATGTTTGCATTTTATTTATATAATTTTACACCATATATTCTACAAAACATTTGTTCTGTGGTTTTCTTTTCTTTTTGAACAACAGGAAAAATGTCATAATGGAAAATGTTAAGATAAGATTATTTTTGTTCCAGCGCGTTCGGATCTTTGTAAAAGTAATTTTGAATTTCTTGTTCAGTGTTACCCTGATAAAAATAGTTTCTAATCTTCATTTTAATGCTTATCCTTGATTATTATAAATTAAATCCATTTCTATGAATTAAATATTTTTAAATAATATTTTTGTTTTTCATTTCTTCCTTACATTTTAAATATTTAAACCTTTTTAAGAGTATATGACGTATTTTCACATTTAATTACAAATAATTATCTATTTTAATTACAAATTTTGACAAGGCAGAATATGAACATAGCTCATTGCAAATCGCAATATTTGAAAACCTGCTTTAGGAATAAATCATCAGAATAATAAAGAACAAAGTTTTCCTTCACATCAACTCAGCCTGCAACGCTTCATATTTAATTTGAACCAAACGTCTTCATCTTTCAATCAACTGCCGAGAAGAAATGAGCAATTGATGAGCAAATAGATAAAAGAAAAAAAACAAATTATTGAGAGCATCGGCGTTTTGCCTCCTTGTAAGATACTCTATATAAAACATATTTATTTCTCCTCGGCGTTAAAATCTCACCGATCGTCTCTCCACTAGATGGAGATGGCGTCGCTAATAAAAAGTAAACTTTCATTCTCTTCCTCAAGTATCTGCGGGAAACTTTTGTGAGTGGAACTTATCTGCCAAGTCGTTGGAACCGAGGTGGTAGTTATTTTAAACTGTAAAGATTTTTTTAGTTCATTTATGAAGAAAAATTGTTATCATTCATGGATGCAACAATGTGATATGCGAAAAGAGGAGATTATATTATTAAATATTATATAAAGAATGCTTTTTTAAATGATATGGAAGGATTCCTAAATTGTTTCTTGCTTGAACAACAGAAGACGGTGGATTTAAGGAAATTTTATTTACTGGATACGGAATAATAGACATCGGCGAGGCATTATTTTATTTTTTTCTAATGTGCTCTTAAGTAACTAATTATTTCTAAAATAATTATGAATAGTTTTAATTTTATTCCCCTCAATTTGTTTTTATTACTATTCAGTCCTTTATAAGCATTTAAATATTAATTATATTGATGTCTGAAAAATGTATGTCTTTGAAAATAAATAAATGGAAAATTTGAATATCTCGTAAGATTAAAAATCCAAGTTTTCCCCATTTAGTAATTAAATGTTTTATTTTTTGTTATCTTTATAAAATAAAATTTACCAAAATTTAATTTATCATGATAGTTGAGTAATTTTCAGATTTAATTTTTATTAAAGTAATATAGCAGCTTATCTCTTTTCAAGAAAAATATTTTCAATTTTAAAAATAGATTTTGATCTTAGCAGATTAACATAAATATTGATTTTCGCATTGACAATTGCATGAACAACTTTCATTGAGCGGATTTTTTTATAAAAATAATTTATAATTTGAAATAGAAAAATTATTTTAAAACGAATTCAAAAACTCTTAGTTTATAAAAATATTTTTCAATCTAACCTGAGATAGTAATTTTTTCGATTATCTAAATTGCTCACTTTATGGATAAGAGATTGACCTTATCGTAAATAACTTTCAAAATTTTGGAAGTTTTCTCAGAAAAAAGTGCAATATAGTTCGCAATACCTGAAAAATATTTACGGAGCAAAGTTTGCAAGATAGCCTCTTAGTAGATGGATATATAATCTTTTGTTCCTTGGAAATCAACAGTATCGAAAAGGAATGGAATCTGTTGGGTAAGATTTGTATTGTATCTGTTTGCTGTCAACTTATTGTATCAGTACGTCAGTGACCTATTGCATTATTTACAGGAAAATTTAGTTACTTTATTCGCGGGTCAATTGTTGCAATAATTACTGAAGCAAAAGCAAAAAGTTAACAGATTCATGAAAAGAGTTTTCTTCAACTTTCTTGAATAGTACTTTATGAAAAATAATCATTTCCTTTCTTTCATACTACCTTTTTACATCATAAATTATCCTTTTTCTTTTGGATTTACCTTTCGCGCCATTGCTTAATAAATAATTGGAGGAAGGAATAGTAAATCATCACCTGTCAAAATAAATTCTGCCTTTGCCAAGAACGCTAAAAACAAAGTTTTTCCAAACATTTAAGTGAAGAAAAGAACACTAAAATTACGGAAGGAAAAGCTCATAATTCTGTTGCGAGAAGAGTGATTGTGAACTCAGGTGTAGAAAGTGGAATTACACTAAAATTAGAATAGTATTTAGACGGCGGGAAAGAGAGTTCGCGCATGGGGAGTGGAGTAAGTGCCTGCCACTCCGACGGAAAGCAGGAATCGGATAGTGATTCCTTTGAAATGGACCTCAGGATCAGGGAACTGGAGGAAAGAGCTGGGAATCTGGAATCTCTTCTGAGAGAAGCGGAGGGGCACGTTTCGCAACTCAAGAAGCAAGTCGATGCGAGGGATAAAAAAATTGATTCTCTTTTGAGAGAAATTCATAAATTAAAGGTAAGTTTGATTTAATTATTTCTGTGTTATTTATTGATTTTTGCAACGTTATTTTCATAATGGCAACGACTATTAGAAAGCACGTGGCAATGCTTCTTTCCCATTCAAATTAGAAATGCTGACTGCCTTTCCATGTTTTAAAGAAGAAGAAAAAATCAAAGTTATTTTTTTTAATCTTAAATTATTAAGCATTTAGGAAATATTTTTTTAAATTGAAACAATAACCAGGGTTCAATTATGTGTTGCTTATATTTTTGGAATTTAAAACCCTAAAATAATAGTATTTGTTAAAAGTTAAATTCTTTCTAAAATTTTAATCTAAAATTATTGAGCATTTAGGAAATATTTTTTAAATTGGAATAAAAAGTTGGTTTCATTAATACGTTACTTATATTCCTGGGATTAATAATCCAAAAATTTAAGTATTTTTAGTTTAATTTTTAATAATTTTGATTATTTAATAATCCGGTATTGTTTTATAATCCAAAACAAAACGAGTTAATAATGAGCACGTGGATCGAAAAACATTGGTTTTAAATCATGTTTACTTATATTACAATTTATAGTATAATATATAAATAATATACTATCGAATTTTTTTGACAATATAAAGTACATAAAATAGATAATATTTTTTTATATAGTTTTTTTATAAATCAAGTAATAAGTTATAAAAAGTTTAATAAAAGAATGTTATGCATAATTATAGATTTTCTATCAAACTTTGTAAGACGAAATAAAAAAATACTGTTTTATGAAGTATTAAGGAGTTAATTTTCAGAGGGAATTTATATAATGGATTTTCTTAAATAAACAATATTATTATATATCATATGTCTTTATATTGCATTTATTTTCTTTTTTATGAAAATTTCAATTTCATCAGCAAAAAGAAAAAACACTTGGCTTGCGTTTTTGAAAAATGTTGAATCAAATGATGGGAAATGTTAATTTCGGAAGTACAGGTAGATTTTTTTAAGTTTACCTTAATAATTGTAGGATAACTATGCAACTCTAAATTATAGTTAGAGCATTTTATATTCCTCATACTTTTCTTATGTCTTTAAAGACATTTAGTTTAATATTTTCTTATAGTTGATGCATTCGATATAAAATTTATGATTCGCCTGAATTAATATTTTTAGCGGATTCTTTTTGAGATAATAAAAGTGTGGAATTGTAAAAAAAATAATAATAATAAAACCAATAAATATTTGGAGATATTGAATAAGAATCTGAAAATAAATATACAAATTATTAAAAGAAACATAATTATGCTCCATATTTTATTTTTTACCATTTGCTTATATTTTTATAATCTTTTCCTTAAAAGTTCGATTTTTCTTATAGTTGCATAGAGAATCAATAACCTGAACAAGTACATATTTCCTTCAAAAACTGACTGAATGAAAAATTTAGAAAATTTCAATAACATGAAAGGGATTAATTCACATGAAACACTTCTACCGGAAATGAAACACATACAGGATAATGTTGAGTTATTACGGATTAGTTCAATTCAATAGAAGTTAATCATTCCAGAAATTGCCACAAATATTTAATAATTAATTTCGAAAACTAAATCAGTCTTCATTTGAGGAAAAAAAAATATCAGTATAAGGAGTTTAAAAAAAAAATAAAAAATAATATTTTCTCTTATTTTAATACCTGAAAAAGTAAGTCTAAAAAAGACTCAATGTGATGTATGTTAAGCTTGATAATAAATTGTTCACCTGTTTAATGTTAGAGCGGATCATATAATTATTAGATCCTATCATATAAACGATTCAATGCGGACTATTGTCTTCAAATGCAATTTGTTGCTCTCAGACTTGAAAACATTTCCTGAATGAATTTGTATGCATTAAATGGGATAAATTTAACTTTTTTTAACTGATTTTCTTGTAATTTGCTGTTTTAAATGGTTCAAATAAATGCTAACTTAATAAAATAGCATTTTAGAAAACATATTTCTGCTCTCTATCAAATAACTGTTTTCACAAATGATGATGGGGATTCCTTAAAGAACATGATTGTGATCATGTTCGTTTGTGTGATCTACTGAAGAAGATCCGTAAAGAAACAAGAATATTGTACAATATATTTATGTTGTACAATGTTCATAAGTTATTTAACAGTCATCCAAAGATAAATAGTCCTCATCTTGAGAAATTTAAATTTTTTAGTATCCGTTTTTAAAAAACTTTGTTTTGAAAATTTAAAATTGTTTATCATTTTAAAAATTTAGCATCTTTTTAATTTTTTAATATTAAAGAATATACTCTTGGAAGAATTACTTGTTGTAAATGCGGAAGCTTTGGAAACAAAATACTTCTCATAAAAATTATGAGGGGAATCAAATTAAATCCAATATAATTCCCTCTTATCCAATAATTTCTTTCTACATATCTTCAGTGTATGTTAAATAAAACCAAGTTTTATAATTACTTCATGCAATTTCGCATTTTAATTTGATAGAGCTCTTTCTTGACAACTTGTGGATTTTTGATAGCAAGATTCATAATTTGAAGAAAAAAAAATGAATGATGATATTCCTTGTATTTAAAAGAGATATATAATCATATTTTTTAAATATGATTTGAATGAAAAAATTTCAAGTATTTTAAAGACAGATGGATTTCATTAGTTATAAAATGTATATTGTTTCTAGTGCTTATTTTTTAATTCAGATATTATTCTATTAAGTCCTAAAATTTTTTTTAAATTTTTTAAAATTGTTTTCCACAAGAATATTTTATTTAGTTCTATTTTAATAGTATTCATTATTTCTTTATGAAGATATTATTATATTACATTGATTTAAAAGTCATAAGACAAAAACATAGAAATTATAATCTAAAATATCTATAATCTCAATTATATTATCAGGAATTACAAAAATTATGACCAAAAAGTCTTTTGGAAAAATTAATTTAAATTTTTATTTTCTACAATTTTTAAAATATTTGAACCCTTATAAATAGTTTTCTATTAACATTAGAATGTCACATTTTCTCTAAAGTCAAGAATTATTTCTTAAGAAAATATTCTCTTAAGTATTTTCATAAGAACGTTATTGAAGAATTTCAGAATTTTTTCCCCTTCCTCACAGAAATGTAATAAAATGTTGAAGAAAAATGATTTTGAAAGAATTTTTTAAAGTTTTTTGTTCAGTAAGCGTTTTATTAATTTTGGGAAAATAGAAATTTCATGTAGAAATATCATAACACTTATGGGCAGCAAAACAGTATTGTTTATGTTTTTATAAATTAGAAGATTACTTATTTTGATATTAAAAAAAAAAAAAAGAAACAGCGGAATTTAAGAAACTTTAAATGGAGAATTGTGACTTTTAAGAAAATCATTTATATTTGTTGATATAATTATTATTGATTTTATTTAACAATTTCATTTTTATATACTAATTGTTTTCTTATATTCAAAAAAATTTACGCAATAAAAATTAGTATAAAATATTGTTGAAAATAATTATTCAATTCTTAATAATAAATGCTTTCCTGGCTTATAACATGTGCGATTTGTTCTGTCATAATGATAAGTAGGAATACCCAGATTTTGAAATTTTCAAATTTTTTGAGCTCATAATATTTTTTGCTTTTATAAAATGCTCCACTGTGACTTCCCTAAATTTAAATACTGCTTTTTAATACACATGGAGGAACCAATTTATGCAAATATCTAAATAAGACTTATATTAAAAAAATAAATTTCCAAGTAACTGAAAACTTAACTGAACTAAAAGAAAACTTCCTTCATTCAATTAAAATTTTATTTTGTGTTTTCACGCTGTTTTCTTTTATTCATTTTATTTTAAAAATTTGTGCATATTAGGAGTTAAAAGTCAACTTTACTTCCCTTGTGTTTTTAATAGATTTCTAGTAAAACTTACTTTAGCTCTTTACTCTCGCTATTCACTTTTCAATTGCACTTCCTCTTTTTTAAAAATAATAGCTTTAAATTTTCACAGAAAGTTGAAATGTTTTTTTCTTTAAAGTGCATTTTATTATTTAATTTATTTTTATTGATAAAATTATTTAAGGTCGAAAAATTAGAATTTAGTTCTTAATAATTTTAAAACATATCTACCATAAGAAACTAATTTCTGGAAGAAAAATATGAAATTAATTAAATATAAATTTATAATTTATTTTAGTATAAGCAATTTTAAAAAAAGTACATAACTGTCTATATTTCTTACTTTAAACTGTGCGTTATTTTATTTATAATACTACAAATAAAACAATATTTATTTCAAAATGATCTATTAAAATATTTAATGGATTTTTATTAAGATCTATAATAAGAAATTTCCTTTATAAAAGAAAAATAATCCTAATTTTTTTATCAACATTGTTATAATTAATAACCGAGCTGTCATGGTTAAATGGTTAAATATCTTGCTTTCGATTCAACAGTTCGTGGGTTCGAATGCCACTTTGGGCTTGGATGTTAGTAGTGGTTCGGCATTCATTTTAAGCCATAGGTCCCGCTTTATTTAGCTCTCGTGTGCAAAAAATAACCTTTGAACAACAAACAACTAAACCATAGTTAATAAATATATAGCAAAAAATTATATAATAACCAAAACATAGAAAATAGGCATAATAATAATGGAAATTGAGATGCATATTTATACTTAAAGAATATTATTCCATATTAGGAAGTTGAGAATTGGGATATTGGAATATAATATGAAAATAATTTTTCATATTAGAAATAGGAAAAAGAGATATTGTGCTATTAAATTTGAATTTTTTTTAATTTTGAGATTTATTAATATAATTTAATAACATAGTAGTCAATTTACTTAATCAAATACATAGTTAAAAAAGTTTTAACAAATTAAGGGCAATTGTATTTAAAGTAAATGTGTCTTTTTTGATATATTTAATAAATTTCTTTCAAACAAACGTATTTTAAAGCCAGTTAATTTGCAGAATAGCTGATAGCTTTGATATTGAGTTTGTAAGGATATTTTAGCCTTCAAACCTTAACATTACCAACTGGACGTACTTTTAGAGTTCTTGCATCGAATTGAAGGACACTTTGAAAACTCCCAACCTTTCGGTGGATGAGCACGGTGAAAGGGAAAAAAATACACTTTTCATTGTTTAATATCAAATTTAGGATCTTTCAGTCCAAAGAGAAGGAATCCATCAGTAGAAATTAATGTGAGCTAGCACAAAAACTAATTTTTTAAATTATTAATTAATAAAAATCTTATTTTCCTCACCTTTTTTCACGAAATATTATTGTTAGAAAGAGCATTGCGGTTATAGATCTTTAAGAAGTCGAATATTGCACAATTTGATGATTTTTTTCGTTGTCAAAATAATTCACCAATAGCAGTTTATAATTAAATATCGATTGATATTAGTGGCTAAACTATGCCTTATAAGTAATTTTTAATCAATATTATTTATAAATGTTAATATGCGTCATCTGCATTTCTATATTTTCATTTGACGTATGATTTTTGTGTGATATTCAATGTCATGTTGTGTGTTTTACTCTGTATTTTATTCACCATAGAATTGAAATATTACAAATTTAATTTTCCACAAGATTAGAATTGTATTGAAATAATTTAACCATTTACATTGTCATAAAAACTATTGAATTTTATTTTGTTAGAAGGTTAAAATTGGGTAATCATATATTATGTCATATTATAATTAAATTATATTATTAAATGTGTTATATATATATATATATATATATATATATATATATATATATATA
>JAPDSC010146879.1:236973-250980 GCA_026290005.1 Latrodectus geometricus | reverse complement strand
TTTTTTCAGGTGATGCAATTAACAGTTAAACGTATTTTTATTAAATAAAATGTGAACCTCAAACTAGTAAGAAAAATAGTTGTAATTAAAAACAAAAATCCAATTAAAGGAAAAGAAAATTAAAAATTTTTTATAATTTTTCAAAAATGCATTTTTACGTCACCGAAAAACTTACAATTTTTTAAAATTTATTAATATATGAAACAAAATTTATTCTTTACGGTTATTTCGATTCGATCCGAAAATTATTTTCACGTTTATAATTTTTTTTTCTTTTTTATTATTCAAGCAATAGTTTTTCTCAAAACAACCCGTCACAATAAAAGTGCACTAAGATAATGCCAAAAATTAAAATTGTCACAAATAAAGAAATAAATTACCAATGATTATAATTTCAATGGGAAACAATGAAATACTCTGTTAGTCACTCGAATTGAAACACCAAGAAAGACAAATGGTATCAAAGCAAAATTTATTTTGTAGATAACATGTTGACCAAGTATCAAATGATTAAATTTATAGACTTCTGTGAAGTGTGGTTCCTGCCAAAATCAGTGGCCACAGTAGCCGCCATTATTGGAGAACATCACTGCCATACGACTTGGCATTGATTTAAAGGAACTTTGGATGTGTTCTTGGAGTACAGCAGATCAAGCAGCTTCCACACGTTGCCAAACTTGATCTGGTGTGGCAGCTGGAGATAAAATCTGGGTCAATCGTTGAGCAACCATGAACCACATGTTTTCTATTGGTGAAAGATCCGGAGAGCGAGCCGGCCAAGGAAGCAATTTAATCTGGTGATTAACGAAGAACCGTTCGACAATGCATGGCACTTATGGTCACGCATTATGTTGTTGAAATGTGGCTATGGGCTAACCCTAAAGGAAAGGAAGCACAACTGGTTCTAACGCATCGGACATGTAGCTCTGGCTATTTAAAGTAGCGACAATACATTCTAAAAAAGTGCGAAAGTAATATCTAATACTGTCCCATACCATAATACCCGATGCTGGACCATGGTGCCTGTGCATAACGCAGCTTTTCAGCAACCTCTCTTCTCAGTGTATCTAGACTCGAATGCGACCATTGTGGTGTTGCAGACAGAAGCTTGACTCGTCAGTAAAGACAATTTCATTCCATTCTGCCATCCACATCCTTCTTTCATCACACCATTGGTGGCAGAGACGTCTGTTATTCTGCGTCAAGTGTAGACGAAACAATGAGCCTCTTGCAGATTGACCACTCTGCTGCAAATGGCGCCGAATGGTACACACAGACACTGAATGATGCGTTACTGACTGAATGTGCTGAGCTATGGTTCGTAAGGTGGCTGAGCGATCCGTCACTGCCATGCGCTCAATTTGCCTGTCGTCATGTGAAGTGGTGTACAGAGGTAGATGGGATCCAACACGTCGGTCCGTCACCCCTTTTTGCATCCAACGATCAGATACCCACATTACAGTTGTTTGATTTCGTCCAACACGACTGCCGATTTCCTTGAAAGTTATTTTACAATCTTGGTAGGCCACTATCCTTCCTCTGTCGAACTCGGATACTTGATCAAAAAATGATCGCTGTTTCCTATGAGGCATAATTGATTGTTTTTTTTTTTTAAATACCACAAGAAAAACACAATTGCCGAGCATGAAATCATCAAAATCCCCAAGCATTAAATAGCGCTCTGAAGTGGCATTACAGGCGAGCGTGATGTGCATTTGCGCTGAAATTTTAATCATTTGATATCTCACCTCCGCAAATGCATGTTGTAAATTTCATGTTACTCATATGTTTTTCCTTCAGGGTGTTACATTTACGGTGGCCAGCAGTGTAGTTGTTAAAATTAAAACTATGAACACTATGCTAAGGTTGAAACATAAAGAGATATGATGTTATGAATTTCAGAGTCAAAAAGACAGTAACTCAGATCCCTACCAAAAAACCCAAAACTGGTTGAAAAATCACAGGAATTTGTGTCGTGATAATATAATTACGTACACATTAACACCATAGAAGTTGTTTTACATGAAAAGATAAAAGTTTTATTTTTCAATAAAACTCTCAATCTCTCTTCAAATTTTAGTTTGGGGAAGAACAAATCCATTATTTTTTGGTTTATGATTTTAATGTTCAATATCTCGTTCTGTATCGATCATACAACATCAGATATATGCGTTTTATAATAATCACATTCCCACTAAAAAATATTATTGCTGTTTTTGCTGTTTTTTATTTAGTCCATTCATTTTAAAAGTACAGGGTGTAAAAAATAGAAGTCAACATAAAGAAAATGCAGTACATACACAGTTTTTCTTTGATAAAAGCTGAAATACAAGCCAGGAAGATAAAAATCAAAACGTGTATTTATATTCCCGATACTGTAATAGCTAATTACGTGTAATTTTGGTTTCATCGCTTCCACTCAGGTATATTTTATATTAAGCACGCACCTTACACAGGTCGGCTCATCATCGAAAATATCAGTAAAATCACAAAAATGTCCGAAATTGACCAGCAAGTTAGCAGTCCAGAAGCTAAAGATCAATCATGAAATAGCTTGATATCATTTGCACAAAGCTTATCAAAAATGTATAAATAAAGCTTTTAATTTTATGTAAAAATAAGGAATTTCCTTTTCCCCAAATGTTTTCATAAATGTTAGTATGTAAGCATGTAGCTATGTCCGAGGAAAGGAACAGATAAATCGATATTGTTTTACATCTTTTAATTCAACAAATGCCGGGAAGGGGATTCAAAAAACACCCACTCCTTATCAGGAAGGACACCAAGAAACATGAAGCCTTTAACATTTTAATACCATATTTTTTCCAGTCATCAGGTGTCTTGGAATTGAAATATAAAATTGTCATTCAAAGACAACATTTATTGCGTACGACTTCAACAATGCAATATATTCGTATCTATACATGCATCCATATTTAACTTTCTGTTAAAGACTTAAATTCAATACTTAAATTTAAATTATGTTGAGCTATTATGAAGTATTCAATATAATTAATGTTTATTTAGTTAATAATGAAGTTGAACTCCCTTAAACAGTGTGTGAAATCAAATAATAAATTTTGAGTTAATAAGTTAATTGAATAATTATCCATTAATTTTTTAAGCTTCCAAATACACAAAAAAATCAATTTGTTTTTGAAATATAATGGATTGGAATAAGTAATTATACTGTACACTTAATGAATGAAAAAAAATTGCCAGTGGATACTGCTACTTATAACAATATTTTAATAAGAGAAATATGGGAATTGATTGTATTTAACATATTGTTAATGCGCGTGGATATATCAATATAAAATACAAATGAAATAAGTTTTCAATCTATTTATATGTGTGTGTATAAATTCAATTACTAATAAATGCAAACTACAAAATTTAATATTTTTAAAAAATAAAAGATGGGTATTTTTTTCAGAACTTTGTGTCTTATTATTAAAAAAATAATTCTCATTTCTGAGAAAACTATAGGTCGTGTTTCTAAGAACACAAGTTTAAAGTTGGCTTAAGGCTTCGTTAAGTCCTTTGTATTTCATTTTTATGTAATTGTTATTCTCACGTGACTTCTGGTGCTAGAAGAAGTGAATGCTTCAGATAACAGGTTATTTTTGATTCCAGATGTCTCAATCCCCAGTTAATTTACAATCATTTATATTAAAAATTTCTTTAGTTAATCTTGCTTTGAAAGTTGATGCTCTTTTTATCAATTTCACAAAGCCCTTCTTTCGAAAAATGTAATTAAAATACAACAAAAAAATGCGACATACATTTGTAATTAAAATATGTCGAATATATATTAAAGTACTCAATAGAATCAATAGTATCTCGGTTTAAAATTAGAATCTTGCGAATAGAATAGAAAATAAAATGGAATTTACCTGAATATATATATAAAAAAAATGTATTGTATGATTTCTTTTGCAGAAATGTGAATGTAAAATTTTATTTCATATGTTGTGGTAAATTAATTAAAGTTGAAAGAAACGGGAACTTAAAGATCTGCTTGAAGATTGAATTTGTATTGTGTAGCAAGGAGCAATGCAAATGCAGATTCTATTCAAAGTTATACTTCTTTAAAATGGTCTCAAAAAGAGGCTTTTTTTTAATTTAAGACCATATATTGTTACAGTTACGTACAAATATTTAAATAAGTCTTCAATCATAGCATTATTAATTAAATTAGCATTATTAAACAAAAAATTAGGATGGAATTCAAATGCTAGAAAAAAAGTCATTTGTAATTATGATTTAAGTCATTTACTTAATTTTCCAGACACGGAAAGGATGACTATAAATATGCTTACGTCTTGTCCTATAACGTCCCATTCATTTAGTGACGTCCCAAGAATTAGCACAATTCGATGAGGCACAGAGTCGTAAGAACTTTTCAAAAACAAAGTTATTTGATGGATATCAGGAAAAACTCTTCCTTCCCATATGAAATGCCTGAAAACTGAAAATGCTATTCAACAAGCTTCAATGTGTAAAAGAATGAGTATCCTTTTGTTTAAGCGGAGTTATAAGCTACGCAAAACCAAAATTTAGCTGTTCATAACAATGGCATGTTCCGAATATAAATTTAAATAAGCGCTCTAAGCAAAAATACAACATAAAACTGTAATAAATGTTTGGATGCGATTAACGAGTGTGGTTTTGTTTCATTAAAATTAGTGTAAAAATTATTAGGTTTTCTCATCACATCTATAATTTATGCGATAGAAATGTACATTGGTGTACATTTCTGTGCAAATACATTGTGTGCACTTTAAAAAATTTTAACTTTATTTTTTAAATTTTACTACATCCACCACACACAACCAATCCTTTCGAATCGCTTACTTTTTCCTTTCCTAGCATTACCCCAATGTTAAAAGAAGCAAGATTACCTGACCGAAAAGTAATCAACTATTTTTATTTATTATTCATTTTTATGTTTTTATTGGAAATTTAATGCTTTTACTGGTTTACTGACTATAACTTAATTTAATGTGCATAAATCAAAGTATTAGAGGCATTTTACGCTTCTATTTGACACCTCTTAATGGGAAGGAATTTTAACGTTCTCTGCTTTAATTGGATTTCTGGAAAGAGTTTTTATGGATAGTTGGCCGTATTCATGTGTAGCAAAACTGGAAAACACTCAAGCATTCTCTTCATCAGACGAGCGTAAAGATGCTCAACACCAAAGCCTTTTCGGTTCTAAGGAGTGGAATCCTAGGTCATGGTCCTTCTTATGAAATATTGGCAATATCTATTGAGACCACGATAGAGAAAGACGCGGATATGTTTCTTCTTTCTTATCCAGAAAACATCAAGTTTGATACCAAGCTCTACGGAAGGCACTTTTGCTGATAGATCTAATTCCCATAAAAAGTTCAAATAGTCTCATGTTCTTGTGCTCATGTGATGTTGAATTATAGAGAAGTGATTCTCAACTCAGGATCAACCATATGAATTAACAATGATTCAAATTGTTTATGGGGAATATCCATTTTATTTGTTTAAGGTAAAAACTAATTTAGTTTTTCTTTTTCAAACTTCTTTAACATAAAAAATTTAGAAATGAATCTATGAAAAATTTTCAAAGAAGAACTTCAATTTATATAACAGATGTTTTAACTTTGAAGTAACTTTATTAATTTGGTGTATTTTGTTTATCTGATACTAAAATACAAATGTTAATATAACTTTTGATACATTAAATCATAAATAAACGCGTAGTTGAGATGGGATGGATAAACTTAAGAACTTTCACTTTCTGAGAACTTTCAAATTGTTTCTTTCAAATTGCATTCTTGAATGTAAAAATACACACCTGACCCTAATGATTCCTGCTTGAATGAATGGGCTTCTTGTTGAGTGACTAACAGACATTCCTCCCCTAAATATTTCCTCTTAGGTAATTTGCGAATCACCACGAAAATATTAAAACTAAATTAAGAGCGTTGCATCAGATAGACGGAAGTCATTCCTGCGTGTCCCTATCGCTCAAATCTGAATTCCCGACTCGTTTATTTTAAAAATAATTTTTTCGATAAAAAATGTTTCACATTTGGATTAACATTTTTGATGTTATACCTCACATTCTGAGAAAAATGAAACGAAGAAACCTAACAGTCGAGAAGGATTATTTCATGTGCTTTAATATTAGTGCTGATATCCAATGAAAAGAGCTTATTTTAAAATTTCACCAAAACCATTTTCATTGGGGTCCATAAAAGTTATAATAAACTGATCTCAATTAACTGAAAGCATTATAGGTATGATTTCTTCAAGTGATACCCAACATCATCAGACTTTGCAGTTTAAAATAATTTTATTTATTGTCACGTGATAGATACTGATTATGTACCATATTGCCTACAATACATTATGTGGCAGCCTTCTTTAACATCACGAGACCTTGCGATTCGAAATTATTTTCTTCGTAGTCACATGATCGATAACGATTACATACCACGTTGCTGACAACAATGATATTACTCCAAGATTTCATGTACATTGCCATGAACATGTTAGTAATGATTTAACTTGACAACCGTTTGTAGTGTTAAAATAGGAAAATATTCAGATCATTTATAATGAAAAGTAAAAAAACTGAATATATGCTTCTTCTTACAATATACTATTCAATAATATTTTGTGAAATAAATTTACATAGTCTATGAGAAATCATTTATGATTAATTTGTATTTTTATTTTTTTAAAGCTAAAATCAACACTGACATTGTAAATGAACAAAAGGATGCCTAAATTAACTGAAACAATTGCGAGGCATTCGCCATGCTCATTTGTTACGTTTTGTAGAAGTATTATTTTATTTGAGAATATGATTTGAATTCGTGTGTTAGAAAGATTAGAACTTGGTAAATTTTAAGCAAACTTTTTTCATGGATTTATCCCAAAAATACCATTTTCCAAACTATTTATGAGGGAATGTGATACCAATCATTCAGGTGTTATAAGGTACCTACTTTGCAATACATTCCAATTCGAATGGTATACTTCTTTATGACTACACAATTGGCGCACATCAACATCTTTGGAAATAAGTATTTTAATGCAATGAAGGTCTTTATTCTCAGGAAAATAATGAAAAGTTTGATTTCATGTGTTCTTTTAACTCATTGATAGATTGATTACATTTTTCATTATAAAAGACATTAATCGTGTAAGTTCCCAAAGAATTTGAAATAAAAAGTTAAGAGAATAAAGTAGTTGTACAGTTGCAAATTTTATCTAAGAACTTGATATGTAAATATATTTAATTTAATTTATCTTCATTTGTAATATAGTTCAGTTCAATTGATTTATTTAAGCTCCTGCAAAGGTTAAAATCTTTGCTAGAAACTAGAATCACCGTTAGTAGTAGAGAAAGTGAAGTATTAAAAACTGCAACTTTTCAATGCCATCTAAATCAAAATTTATTCTTCATTGTGGTTGAATAAGAAAATTTAACATGAGGTACCAAAGAACAAGTAATAACAAAAATAAAATAAAATAATAAATATTATGCACAAAATAACTTGTAACAAAAATCTCTGAAATGTATAAAACAAGAGTAAAAATACTCTGGGAACTATAGAGTTACTGTTTTACATTACACGGGCAGTTTTGTATTTAGGAAGAATAACAGGTATTCAAGATACTGACTCTATTTAAAACTATAAAAAGTATACGTATAACATGAGTAAGAGGTACTTAATTATATATGCAAAAGTAACAGGTATTTAAAACATTAAAGATGAAGAAAGATAGTGATAAAAATAGAATGATCAATATTTTACGTGCAAATGTGATACTTATCATTCCTTTGAAAATTTAAGTTAATAATGTAAAATAAAAGGTTTGCAAAATTTAAAAAAAAAAAAAAAAATTGTATCTCGTATTCTGGATTATAGGATGCATTAGCTATAACAATTAATTATAATTGCTAATAGTCACATTATTAGAAATTAGTTGTAATAGAAGCTTTCCTTAATTATATTTGTCTAGTAAGATATGCATGCAAACAAATGACCTATGAGCGACAAATCTTAACTTTTCTATTTCCTAATATATTTTCACTTCTTATACAGAATGATATTGGGCTACCAAAATTTTATTATGGGAAAACAAAATCGAAAGTTGCAGCTTAGATTAAAAACTTGGTTAAAGTTTATTTTGCCGACACACTTAATGTGAGTTTTGCTGACTCAGTGTAACGCCTTTCAATGAAGCTGTGTCAAATTGCAGCCAGATTCAGTGTCACTATCAATAATTGAGGAATAAGAGTGAAGAGATGCCCGTTGCATTTCTGGCTATCCCCAAAGGCTCGTTGTATGCCAATTTTTAGAGAAGTATTACTTATAATATAAAAAGTAAATAATAATATAAAATAATAATAACCAAAGAAAGATTTATATTCGGAGAAGAATGTTCAAATTTTTTAATTAGAAATATGAAAAAAGGAATGTGTAAATGTAAAAGAGAAGAGTGAAGTTCATGAGAAAGGAGATGTATATTTTTCAAAAACAAATTAAGAATTACTACAGATGTAATAAAAAATATTTGATCTCTTGCAATTTATGGTTGCATATTTATTTAAAAAAGCATAATATTATTCATTTTGTTTCATATCATTAAAGTTCATTTTCAAATAATGAAAAGTGCTCGCAGAGCTATTCATAAAAACTGCGGAGATAAATGGAATATTTACAACACTTTTCATCGATAAATTATACCTTCAAACAACATTTTCTAAGCCAGTCGAATAAAATAAAATAAATACAGCACTTTAATTATTTTCTTAAAAAAAACTTATGTTGAAAATTCTGTTTAAAAGATATTTAATAAAAAAAATATGAGATGTAGGGAATATGATTTAAGAGGCATTAGTTTTAAAAAAACCAAATTAGTACAAATTTTAAAAAGATATTTTATGTAAAGGAATCTACAGACAAATTGTTAATGAAACATTATGGGGATGAATACATTTTTCATTAATTATTTTAAAAAATAAATGATTTAAAATAGCAATTTGTTATTTTTTATGAAATGATTAAAGAGATTAGCAAATACAGTTAAAGGCATAATTTTGAGAAAATATCTTTAATCCAATTTGAAGGGAGAATGTTGGAAGGAAAAAATGAAAAGAAGAAATAAACTTAAAAATTTAATTAATTATCTTTATAGAGGGTTTCATTGATTATGTATTTTTTGCAACACTTAATTAAAAACATCGAAATGGTCTTAAAAATAAATTTTTTATGTTTCGATAGCCTTAACATTTCTTATAACAATAAAAATGAAAATTTAATAGAAGTGGTAAGATTTGGTTTCTAAGGGAAAAAAATTGCGTATCATACTAATGTTTTTAAGAAGTTGGGAAAAAGAAAAAAGGAAATTTAAATACTGAGAAGTAAATGTAATTTAAAATTAAGTAATTAATTAACTTAATTCAAGATATACAAACTTCCGAAATTGATCATCTTATAAATATATTTTTAATGTGTCAATGAATATTTAATTTAGTTTATTTTGTCTTTTGCTACCTAAATATGAAAAGATTAACTAAATGTTGTAATTTTCATTTTCATCTTTTTAATTGGATAAGGCAATTCGGATTGCTTTATTCATCATTAAAAATTACAGTCCATCATTAATTAAATCGATAAAAAATTACTTATTAATTATATTTTATTGATGAATAAATATTCGTCAATAAAATATTACACCCAAATAATCATTTTCTGTAAAATATATATTTGCTTAGAAACGTAAGTAGTTATGGCAATATCTTTATTTGAAAATAATTACAATAATAACATTTTATATAAAGTAAATTCAATGTGATGCTTTCGTTTAAAATGTACATGATTGTGGCATTAAATAATGAAATAAAAAGTGAATTTCTAAATTTTATTTTTTTCTTTTATTTCTTTTAAGATATTTATCATGTACTTAATAATTAAGATATTTCGATCATCATTTTAAAAACATTACATAATGCTTACAATATCATTAAAATGTGTTAAAATATTCCTCATTTTTTATAGATTTTTTTCAAAATTTTAATTTTTCTCTTTTATAAACAAATACTTTAGTACCAAATAGGGGCTTGCTTAGCAAATGAGTTTTTTAAAACTCCACACACATATAAAGATTTTTATATAAGCTTATATAAAAATATTATAAGATCTCATAAAATTTCCATTATAAATATGTAAAAATATTTAAAAGAATATGAATTTTTGATTTCTTATTGTATTTTAATCAATTCCAAGTTGACTCTACTTCCAGTCTTAATATTACGTACATCTAATAGCGTGTACCTTATATCTATTTTGCTTCATATTTTAACATAAATTATAAATAATATTTACATTTGCGTTATAAATAATGCTTAATAAGTACATGCTTAAAATATATGAATATCATAACTAATTAAATTTATTTTTGAATAATACTATTTGAAAGTACAATGTGTTTTGATATTTTTTGAAGAGCTAGTTAAAATTGCGAAAGAAATTTTTGCAAAATTATTGTAAATCAAAACAGAATATCTTAAGTTTTAAGGAATTATTCATAAAATTTATATCGTTAATGTATAAGAAAATAATTTTAAGTAACAAATTTTTAATATTTTTTAAACTGAATTCAGATTATACTTCATAATAATACTCTAAAGTTAACTTGACTTATTAATCTTAAGAAAACCATTAATATACTTTAGAAATCTTCAAACAAATTTTTGAGGACTGAATTTTTCTTTTGAAGGTTTAATATTTTTTATTCATACCCTAAAAGTTCAGGTTTCTTTACATTTGTCAGAGATACCAATAGTTCCCATCTTTTCTCACCGCTTTTTTGATGAATGTGTTTTAGACTTTTGTCTCTCAGAATAAGAGATATACCACAACATACAAACAAAAATATACATTAAATTCTTTTTACAGAAAAGTTTTTCTCTGTGAAGATATTTTTTGACTTTCAAATTTTCCGTAAAAGTTTACGAACGGCTATCCCTTGAGTTTTTGGCGATTTTTTGATGTCAAGATATGCGCGCGCCAAGATATGAGTAACAAATTGGCGGCTGCAACCACACACGGAAATCGTAAAAAATTATCAGACCTCAAAGTATAATATAATTACAGTTCTTCACCTATACCTGTTACATCTTGCACGCTGTAACCAGAGTAGGACACCGCACAGTGAATAAATTACAGTATGTTGTCATTTTTCATGCTGTATTCCTGTGCTGTAACGTGACTACATAGGCATGATTTTCCTTATTCTATGCTTTCATTAACAGCATCAGCGTTAGCCAATAAATTTGTCATAAAGGCATTTATTCTATAACGAAAATGTGAGTGGCTTTTTAAAATTTCATTAGATGTCCTGTTTGCGATTCGGGTAACTAGTAACCAGCTGATGAAATTAATTATACACAAGGAAAACTTTCAGAGAAATAAAAATTAAAACTAGCATATAAATGTATTTTCACTAATATGTAAAATATGACATGTACAAGTCTATCAAAGGCATTCTCAAAATTCAATAAACTATTGATTATATATTCAATAAACTATAGCCTCAAAACTGCAAATTTAAGTCAATACGTCCAGAAAAGATCAATACTATTGAATATATCTTAACTTGAACGTCTCACCAAAACTCTGATTTAATGAGTAAATCTTTATAAGCCTCGAGTAATTGAAAATATCCTAATTTGCCTTCAGATATATGAAAAATAAATATTTATTCTTTAAAATCATTCAATATTTTTATTGAGTATATTCGCAGAAATAATTGAGTATAAATTCATTTGATAAATTAGTATAGATTAACTATATTATTTGCACTAATAATTAGATAATTGAGAATGTTATAAATACATAGATAGAGAGAGAATATATTTCGTGGACATGCATAGTTCAGACATTTATTTATGCATTCAAATGAATTTATACTTCATTATTTTTGTGAATATATATATATACATATATATAAGAGTGAGTGTGTGCACGTTCTATAAGGTCTTAAAAAAATTTCCTCTAATAGTTAAAAATATTGTGAATAAAAATCCGTAAATAAATCGGGGAAATTTAATATGAGAAATCATTCATATCCCAATTTTCAAGCTAATAACTAACTTTTTCATTTTCAAGAATTTTTCTGTTTCGATACACGCTGTTCGCTCACGGAAAATGAGAGTAGAAATTTCTGAGGAAATACCGGACGCACCCGAGAAAGTGGCAACGTTGGCCCGACTCCTTATTTGGCAAATCAAATATACGAGGCAAGAATTGGATTTTATAGAGAGAATTCTTTGGACCCAGTACAGATGAAAAGTCTTGGAAACAAGTTTGAAGCACAAAGAAATTGCAAGGGAATATTTCCATGTCTCTTTATTGTGTGAAAGAACGAGAAATTATTATCGGATTGTGGAGATGACATTTTAGCTTTTTGTGAAATTGAGTTTCTGCAACTAAATAAGATGGTCCAGTTAAAAGTCGTAAATGAATTTTAGCTTCCGGAAATTTTTTATTTTATTAAAAGTAAATAAAAAATATATTTTTAAAGTTTAATGAGATCTTAAGATTTTTATTTCTTATATTTCTCATAATTATTTCTAACCTGTTTTTAAAAGAGATATAAAAATATCCGGTTTATCTCAAATCTAAATCTCAAGAAATTCTTAAGTTCTCTGAATCAAGACATTTTGGAGCCATTAAAATTAATTTTATAATGATAAAATGTTATGAAACACTCAATTTTAGATATAATTTTAATTTCATTTTTAATTAAATCAGTTCATAAAAAGTTCATCAAAATAAAAACAAATAAGGAAGAAACTTTCAAAAAATTTAAAAAAATAACATTAAAAGCCATTGAAAAAAATGGGAACAGCTTAGAACTATATGAATTTTTCAATTTTTGTATTCTGGGAAATGTTTTGCTTAATATTATATATATATATATATATATATATATATATATATATATATATATATAAGATAAAGCAATAAATACAACTTAATGAATACGGCAAATAAGATATATGTGTTTTAATTCATTAAGTAGCCGCCTACTCTGTCTAGTGGTCAGCATTCCTGACTGCGAATAGGGAGGTCTGGGTTCGAATCCCAGTCAGGGCATGGATGTACTTTCTCTTTCTCTCTCTCCTGTCTTTGTCCTTTCCTTGAATGAATGGGTTGTGAATGGTTGCCTACCCTATAAACGGGTTCCTATGGCATGTGTGTACTGAGGAAGTCGGACTCCACACCCAATTTCGGTTCAGTTGAAAGAGTGGATCAGCGCACCCATACTGCCAGTCTGGCTGGCACTCGACAAAAAAAAATTTTTTTATTAAATATTTAATGAATTAAAACGCATATATCTTATTTGCAGTATTCTAAAATTTATCAAAACACAAATTAATCGCTAAATTAATCAACTTAAAAATGATCATTTTCCTATTAATTTTATTTTATGTTATGTAGGAAGTAGGGAATCGCTTATAAGAGTGAAGTAATGCGTAGTTTTCATAACTACAGAAGGGCTACCCAGGCATTAAAGTTCTTAAAAGAATCCCGAAAACGCATACTTTCACTTTAATTCTTATAACTTTTGGCAACCATACTCTTCTATATTTGGTATATTCTTCTGATTGTATTGCTTTGCCTATTTATTGTATTGCTCCTTTTTCAATGTATTACTTTGTTTCGATTTATTTCAAATTTTGATATAGTAGTATTTTCTTCTTATAGAGACACTCTTCGGGGGAATAACAAGAATATTTTTAGACCTTTGTCTTTCGTGTTTGTCAGAAAAGGGTGCCTATTGTGCATAGCTAACCATCTCCCTCCTGATGAAGACGTGGTCCCTATGCTCTCTCCTTAATTATATTTTATTGTTTTTATTGATTTTTTTTCCTGATTTTGTTTTTTTATATTAAATTGTATAGTTTCTTCATTGTTTTATCTTTATCGATTAAATATATATATA
>JAPDSC010146879.1:214653-236158 GCA_026290005.1 Latrodectus geometricus | reverse complement strand
ATATATATATATATATATATATATATATATATATATATATATATATAATATCATTCTATGGTTACTTTTAGCATACGAAGGCTACATCAGCATGGACTTTAAGCTTGAAAAGGGACACCAATCCACTATCAAAGATCTACATTCGAGATAGAAATCGAATTAATGAATTTCTGTACTGATAGCAGCAGAGCAATTCTGTGTCCAATTCAGCCAAACTATATATTAGCTGAGGAAATTTCGCCAATTGTACTGCCTGTGTATTATTTTTTAGAAGTTTTATAAAACTTTTTATAATTCTCATAACACTATTAGGATTTTATTGAAAATATTAATATTTAAATGTATACTTTGTGTATTCATGTCCAGTTTTATTGCACGATCATTGTTGCTTTGTCAAACATAAATCATATTTGAAAATTATATTTGATTAAAATCCTAGTTAGCAAACGTGATTTAGGTCTCTTATAAATTAGATGGTCTTATATGATGATAATTTCCCCTGTGTTAAATGTATAGAGGGCAAAATAATTTTCTGTTCACCCTTCTTAACTTTGAAAGATCGACAGTTATATTCATAAGAAAGTTGTTATAGTAAAGAAAACGTTATAAGAGGTGTTAAATTGCACTACGTCTACTGTTGACATTATTCAAATTATCCAAAAGAAAATAAAAAATAATCCAAAAGAGATGCTGGAAAATTTCATTTTTAAAATTTAAGAAAGCAGATTTATTATTAAATGGCACTTTTTGCGATGAGGCATAAGAAGAAACAATATATAGGCGAATATAGGTCTGTAGATGAATTAGAAAACAAAATGCACTGTGCTATATATCAGGCCTCACAAAATAAAGATTTGTCACCAAACAATTGAAATACTATCCAATGGTTGTCTAATAGATAGTTAGCAATTAATGCCTCTCAAGTAAAGAAGCCGAAAACCTCGCAAGTGCCAGCTGCGACAAATGTAAGACTGAAAGAGGAACATAAACTGTGTAGTCTTATCACTAAGTTACAATGATTTGGTGGTCATATTTTCAAAATGTAGGAGATTCTAGCATAGAGGAAAATCATAAGAAATTCAGAGAGATAATTTTCTGACATTCTCAGAAGATGTGCGCAACTCACTCACATCTCTTTCTTCCCTCTTGGATCTGAACCAAAACTTACTTCATGGTAAACAGAAAACCAAACCAATCATTTGCTGGATGACATATCGAAAAATGTCTTACTAATTAACCGGAAATACAGGATGATTCAGAATGAACATAGCGATTACACACAAACGGCTATAATTATTTTATGAAAAAAGAATTATCAATTAGATTAACACAAAATGTAAACGGAGCTTCAAAATCGGTTTTGCTCGTCGCCAGCCATCAGCATCCGACAGCGTCCTCGACTTTGGCTTAAAATTTAGCAATGAAAATCATCTGAACAATCTGGGTGTGATGGGAAAGTGCCAAATGGTACTTAGACGACCTAAGTACTCGTCTGGCTGTTGTACGTAATATAACAGCCACTATACTGTGATTATCATTGTAAAAGTTGATCATTTCATATACTATTTTTGGTATGCTATAAAATGGCTATCTCTGGACTGGCGATATTCAAACTTTGTAGATAAAACTAAATTATGATTTTTCATTATACCGTAAGTACGCACACACATTTCTATTTTTATTCTTTTTAATCTACCTTGAAATTTTTTTAACTGTCATGACGAACGGAAAAGAAGTAATTTTAGAGACCACTAAGGAAAATTGCTTGCAGCTTGAGGGACGATCCCAAAAGGGATGTTTAATCTTTCACAGTAATCCGGATGTAATAATTTCATCCTCAGAGCTGGAAATTAATTGTTTGGCGCTCTGGCTTTCACCTCCATAGTGACAAGAAAGTCAATCACGAGCGTGACAATCACGAGATTTTCTCCTTGAGTATAAGTTTGATATTTTTAAAAATTCATTAGAAAATTTTGTTTTTACCGTATAAAACTAGTAACGTTATCTTCCGGAAAACATTCGCTTACTTTATAAGACAAATGCTTTCAAGGTAATCAAGCAAAAAGTCGCGTTCATTTATAAACTTTTATATAATAGAAAACTCTTACTTTCTAACATATATACACACTACATCATACACAAAAATAACGAACTCATGGAAGAATTAAAAGTAAAGCAGGATTACACTCAAAATATTATTTTAAAAAAATGTTTAAATTTGATGAAAAAATGCGGCAATTAGATTTACTTAAAGAACCCATGTAATTTTTTAAATAATTTGCATCCATTCCTACCTCATATTTGCTTTAAAGGAGAGGACAGAAATATAATTTTATCAAAATTCTTTATTCCAACTGTTGAGTCCTTATCCAAAATAATTATTGCTTAAATTACTCAAAATTAACATTTTGAACCCAGCCGTAGATTTTAGTTTAATTACGTTCAAAATGTATTTTGGGTCTGATATTCAAAGGCCAATTGTATATTTAAGAATCTAAATCTTAATGTATGTTAATTTCATCACTAAAAGGAATTTTCGAGAATTATATACCTCATTCGATTTGTTTTTAACAAATCTATACGTTGAACTTCATTTTTTGAAGGAGAACATTATTTTAAATAGCCGTTGATTAAATTATTTTGTAATGTGTACATAATTATGTTTGTTATATATTTCCGCTATCTATTTCATTTTTTCATATGTTAAAGAGTACAATTTTATGTTTTTATGTTTAATGTGAAACTTTAATTTTAAATAATTTTTTTTTAATTTCTTTGAAAGTTTTCTTTATTCGCTGACTATTGAAAATGGCTAATGTTAGTCCGTCATTAAATAAATGCAATAGAAACATAAGAATAATTTTATTTCATTATTGATTAGAACATAAATAAGTTTTGTAATGTAACTTTTATGTGTTTAACTGTAGAACAATTTTTTTTTTTCCATTTTAAAGAAAAACTTCAATCATAAGGGATTTATTAACTACGTTAGTTTCAAGACATACCATATAAAAAAATCCAATATAAGTCATCTTTTCAAAAAGAAAACACTCACTAAAAAGGCGTAAAAGGTGTTACTAAAAAGTCACTTAATACACATTCTGTAAAATCTGAAAAAAATTTTCTTAGGTAAAATCTGAACTAAGTGAGCACGTGACAAGTCACGTGTAAATAAACTCATTCATTGATATGACAATTGATTCAAACAGAGCACCCAGGTTCGTTGAGCTTGTTAAAATATTTTTTTTCCTTCAGATATAATTAAAAATATAAATTCATTTCAAATTTACTACATCATGTTCATTTAACCACAATTTATATTTCCTATAGAGTGTAAGAATGATTTTTTAAATAAATTCAGTTGCACAATAAAAATGAAAAATTATTCCATTATTCGAATTGTTTTATTTTAATTGCTATTTTTTTATTATTACTTTGTTAACTTCTAAATTATTCAATTATTGAACCTGTTCTTTTCTAACAAAATCTTAATTAGGTAATCAATCTCTCCAACTCATCATACAGTTTTCTCTACCTCCATAATTTTTTCTTTTCCTTTTTCCATCAAGATTAAATTCCGAATTTCCTTAAGACGGATGAGATAGCTTCGGCTGGAAGCCAAGTTGTGCCGCTTCTTTGTACGTTGCGTTAATGCAACAAGATTTTCTAACTCTAGTGTTAAAATAATACCTGCTATTTTACTTAATAATGAAGTGAAATGGATCATCTCGTAATTATTTCTAAATAAGTTTGTTCAGCCTTGGCAACATATCTCACTGACTGTTTGATACTTGAAAAAGAAAGTTAAAAACGATTTATATGGAAGAATATGAATTTTAGACCATATTTTTAAAGGAGGTGATTTTTCCTTTAACAACTTTTAATTAATTTTTTGCGTGGTTTGTTTATATAAATTGTTTTGTTTCCATGTTTGAATTCTCATTTAATTAACATTTGGAAAGCTATAAAATAAATTTGCTGCTTTCCTTGTTAATTTCTTTCGCCTGCTTTGAGTAACAGAAGTAATAGTAATCTGTGTGTGATAATAATTCCAGAATAATGGAAACCAAGTCATTAAGGTAAAAAAGAAAGTTTCCTTTAACAATTCAGTGACATATTTCTCAATATTCTGAAATTACCTGAGATCTCGAGATGCTTTCGGGAAGATTTAAAATGCTGCTTATGTATACTTAACATTTCAAATTTAAAAAAGCATGAAGTTCAGCTACAGATTTTAACCAAAGTTTTTTGAAATTTTATTCATATTCTAAGTTGTCTCATAAGTGTTCAATGTGTAAGTATACTGAACAAACCAAGAATATCATTTACATCCATACTGTTTAACAAAAATCCATGCTTTTCTTTTAAAAAAATTTTTCAAAGTCATTTCCAACATTTTTTAAGCAATTTATATTTTATGGTAATAACGTAGTTATATAAAAAATGTGAATACACTTCGAAAGAATGAGCGGCATAATTTTTTTATAATTTACATGTTACTTTAAAATATTTCTAGTATTATATTGAGAAAAAATAAATCCAATGTTTTTAGGTGAAATTTAAGGCTTTATTTACATGTTTAATTAATTTTATGCAAATGATTTTTAAATATTTTGTGGCTGATCTTTAGCTTCTCGACTTCTAACATGCTGGTCAACTTCGGTATTCTATCGATGTTTCCGAGGAATATAATATTTTGTCGATATTTTCCGACGATGGGTCTACCTGTGTGAAGTGCATCTTTAACATCAAATATACTTGAATAGAATAGATGAAATTAAAATCACACGCAATTGGCTGTTAAAGTATCGGGACCATAAATACTATTTCCAATTTTCAACTGCCGGAATTGTATTTTCACCATTATTAACGATAACTGTGAATGTACTGCAATTTCCCTTTGTAGTCTTCCACTTTCATGACCTTGTACCTTATAACTGAATAAACCAAATAAAAACCAGAAAAATATTTTTTAGTGCGAGATGTGATCTTTTCAATGAGCATAAATCTGAAATTGTATGATCAATACTTAACAATAATATCTATATATATAGATAGATCAATATATATATTTATATATTCTTGAAGTAAGATTTTAATGTTATTCTACATCAAATATAGTATATTTTTACAAGAAAAAGAAGATAAGAGAATCCAATTTTAAACTGAACTGAAAAGATAGAAAGTAAATGAGTCTCCTCCACGCGACGTCATCTTTGGTGTTGAATTTTACGAAGTATGAAAGAGAATTAAGACTAATGAGCGGTGTTAATCCTTTCATTAACTCCCACGAATTTATTTTTATATCGATTGTTGTCTTAGAACACGAATGCCAAATATAGTAAACCTCCACCCCCGCACAAATAAGTTCCATAAATTAATTGCTAGGATAATTAATTACTGCGTGATTAGAGCACTAAGACTGATTGCTTCATGTTTATCATAGAAGAGATTTAAATTTCTCCATAACCTGATTGATGTGTGCGTTATAGTTTGCTTCTGGATCTTCATTTATATGTGAAGAAAGTATTTTGTTATAAATGTGAATGGAGTAGTAAATCACTAAACTGTTATCAAATTTCGATAACCCAATCATAAAATCTCATTCTTTTATGTGCAGAAACATTCAAAGAATGCCAGCAAGAATACAACAGTTTGTATGCTTGGTTCCTATTTCTGACAACCAAAACCTCTGTAAAGTTAATAGGTTCACCATCTGAAGTATATTCAAGTAACTAGTAGACATCTGCGTTAGCATGAACCTCAATAAACTGCCACATCACACTAGAGAAGAGACAGAAAAATATCAAATTGCAAAAAAGCAAATATTTTCACATTACTTTATAGATTAATTAACAGATAAAAACTGTAGTGAAATTTTATTTATATCCGCATATGCTGCTTACAGTGGAATTTTTTTATAGATAGTGGGCAGTATTTACGTGTCCTAAAGGAGAAAACCCGGAAAACTCCTTACAACCCCTCCCCCTCATAGGCATACATTGTATAGTAGAAATGTAACATCCCTTTCCAGTTGATGATTAAGGATCTTGAGATCGTTACAGTTTATAATCTTTAAAATTACATCCTACACAAATATTACAATAATTCTGAAATTCATAGGAAAGACATTAAATTTCTCAAGCAGCTTTGATATACAAATGAAAGAAAATTTACTTCCCTGTGTTTATAATAAAATTATATTCCAAATTTCCTTGTAGTTTTGATGTTTGTCTACTTCTTTATATTGTCTTGGAAGTAAATTGCTTTTGATCTGAATTTGATGTCAATGGAAATTTCAAATTTAAACTAAATTATAAAAGTGTCATACTTGTTAAATTGAAATTTAATTTTACTAAACTTTTTCGTAATCATTAGTAAAATAACAAGTTCCTTGGAAGGTACAGTAATTTTTCATTGCCAAAAGAAATGTGTTTTTCCTAAATAGTTATATATCTGGGAAATGAATGGGTATCTCTCTGATTACCAAAGTTAAACATTGGGTAAATGCTTTTATTTATTATTAATTTTGGTTTAGCTATTTTTAGCTATAGCTGTAATTGCTTATTTGATTTTGAAGTTCATTTCCAGCTGTCTATTTTCACTAAGCCGCTAAGCACCGCCAGTTGACTCCTCATTTTGAACAACGGACAAGCAGTTATTGGGAGGTAGTGAGTTCGAATCCGGACCCAAACAAAGATCCATCATGTTCACTAATGGCATCTGGGGCAGTTAAATATGACGTGGTCACAATGTCCTCCATGCGAAATGGTACCTCTGGGGGTTGCAAACCAAGTATCGAGGAATCTTCTGATTGGTCCCTGCTTCTAAATTACGCTTTTTAAAAACTATATTCTTTGATGCTTCCATATAACTAATTGAGTCCAACACATTGCAAGGCACAGGGAAGCATGTTGGTGCAGTAACGAGGTTGATACCCGAAGTCGTAGCTTCAATATCAGGAGACAGCAATGTTGAGACCACGATGCATTTTATGTATTCCAGTCATAATAATTCTTTTTTCCTGTTTGTGCATTCATTACTCCCTGCAGATTTTTTAAATTTAATTTAATATAAGTATGTTTTTTTTTTAAACTGAGTTAATTTATTTCAATGCTGCGCGATGTGTAAAAAGAAGGGTTTAAATTCCTTCTCAATTCAATAAAAATCCACTTGTCAGTTGAACAATTACAAATTAATAGTCGCGATCTGATTTACGCCCACTGCAGTGAAACAGAACTTTTTTATTCTAAAAATTACCAGCTCAATTATAATATTTTCTTGATAACTGATTAAAAATATAAGACATCATCTGAGCACATGTTCCATATTATCCAAATAAGTGCCTGCATAGTTCGTATTAGGAAAACTCGTGATCTTCCTTATTGTTCGTAATATCATAGTTACTATCGTTAAGCTTCCTTAATTGTTTTTGATTTTTTAGTAATTTTCTGTTATGTTTATATATTTTTGGAAATAAAATTTTGTTGTGCTTTGAATACATAAATTCGAAATAAGTTAATAGAGATGTAAAATTCATTACATGAAAAAGAGATTCGCTTATTCAACTGCAAGACAATAATGAGGGAAAGAATCTTTACTTGTAGGAAAAGCTTTGGTAATCTGGGCAAGATGTGGTTCTGTGTCCTTACCAAAAGTTTTCAGATGCTATGCCTGAGGAGACATGCATGTAGAAAAGGAATATATATTTCAACACGTTAGGAGTTAATATTTTTTACTGGAAGAGAATGGAAATACTCTTAAATGTAAGATTTGGTTAGTTGATAATTTTATAATCTCTTTTGCACTGGACTTGGGGACAAGGCTGAAAGATTATTCTGAAGCACTTGAAATATTCATTTCTGAAAGGAAAGAGTGAGATAACCTACAGCTCTGAAAGTCAGAAAAGTGACCACTGACCAACCTTCAGGAAGAAGAAAATTGAACCCCAAGCACTCATCCCACAAAAGTGCTTAGAGACTACGAAGCTCTTCAGCGATTAAAAAGACATTATCAGGAGTCGGCAACCAGAAATTACATCAACAAAGCTGCGAGGGACATTCTATTTTCTTGAAGGATTTAATAACTGATTTACATAAAAGTGATGCTTTTAGGAGAATTTCTATGCATTTATAAAATTCCATAACACCAAATACCTTCAACTTGTGTAATGTATAAACGAGGAAGCCAGGGGAATAATCCATCTCATTTAACCTTGGTCTAAGCTTAAGAAACTGTTGAAGGTGCTTAGAGGCTTTGAGTATTAAAAATAGACAATCAGAATAAAAATTAATTAAATAATATTGGGTTGGTGTAAAAAAAAAAATCTATTATTTTTACTGAAAAGCTCTTCAGCGAAACTTCAAAACCTTATGTAACTTGTTTCGGATTCTCTTTGAGCAAAAGTTTTAAATCTGTTTTATGTCCTGGTCTTGGAATGGAATGACTGAAAATATGACGGTAAACTTCGATCGTTTGGGTGGTCTTATCGACATTGTGCACTTGTGCTTCTTTAACATCAAAGAATACCTGAATAGAATCGATGAAACCAAAGTTACCTGTAATTGAACGTTACGGTATAAGGACCATAAACATCATTCACAATATACCCTACCAGACTTATATTTTTGACTTTATTAAAGAAATATAAAATGTACCAAATTTTTTCTTTGATTTTTATTTTTAACACCTTTTAACTTGTAACCAAAAGGAGCAAACAAAAAACAGTTGAAGAATTCTTAGTGGAAAATGTTCTTTTGCTAACGAGTATAAATCTGAAATTGTTTCATCGATATTTTATGAAATATTGATTACTACCGCTATCTAAAAAAATACTTTAACTGGGAGGAAATAATGAACTTCTTTTTCCTCATCCTAATATTAAAATTAAATTACGATTACCTTTTTAGTTTATTTTTATTTCACAAATTTATGATGTCTTAAAGGACGAGGTAGCTTTTGAAAACATATTTTTCTGATGTTAAGTTAAATGGGTTTAAAATAAACTCTTAGATACTTTCCAGAAACTATACTAAAATGTCCATATTAATTTTTACTGTCATTCATGTCATTTCCATTCATTACAAAAAATATTGTTGAACACGTTCATCTCGGAAAGTAAATGAATTTGCTTTTGAAAGCGTTTTAAAATTCTGTAAACTGTGTTTTAAAAAACATGTTATTTAACTTTTGTTCTCCAAAGATAACACAATAGAGGTCGAGAGCAGGCTGGAGGAGCTTTGACATCTCCCCGAATTCTATTTTTAGAGCGACTCCTCCGAAAGCCTCTGACTCATTCCTGGAGAAAGAATGCTTCCCAGGTTGCCTTCTCTCACCTCGACCCTGCTCTCGCCTCCCCCCAACTCATTTCTCACTCTTGCAGCCTCCTACATTTGTAGGTAGGTTCACCCGCATCCCCCAGATACATTTCGAGTGACAACCTTGCTCTGCTATTACTATAGTACCGGTCCTAGGAGATGACCATACCAATATTTAAATTTCATGATATAACCATTATCTTCAAATGTAAAATGCGAATACATATATGTAACTGCTAAAAGGTGAAAATGAGTTGATCTATACTGACAATAAAGGTAATTTGTAATCTGTACTAGTCTAATCACAAAAAATTAATCAAATTAGAGTGATATGTCAAAGTACCAAAAATTGTTCTATTTCAAAAATTGCAGAGTTAATCTGCAAATAAAATATGTAGAACAAGTATTACATTGTATTATGAAGTATTACATAAAAATATTTTTTTAATAAATTCCTCTTTGGATCAAAGAAAAAAAGAGCCCAAAACATAAAGATTCTACTCCGACACTCTACTCAACTTTAACATTGCACTGTCCAATTGCTTTTTTTCACTCTATTGTAGAAAGTCCTTCATAAATAGTTTTCATTCATTTTTTTAAATTAGAAAAAATTCTTTGTTTCTATCATATGCACACTCTCAAACTTCCTTTCTAATTTATTCACATGTTTCATTTTCCATTTTGTTCCCTTTTTGATTCAAACTAGAACATAGAATGAAAAAAGAATCTGAAAAAGAAATTTTTTTTCCAGCTATCTACACTCTTCGCCACTGATGGTATTTATTCCTAAATTTATAACCTGCTAAATATCCTTTATGAGAAGTTTTTTTTCTCCTATATAAAATTAAAATTAATAAATTAATTTAAGAATGAATTAATATCTGAAAAAACTGTATTAACATCAATTGTCATTCACTACACGTTTAAAAAAATGAGTTTTAACTTGTGTGGATGAATAAAAAGTATTTTATTAACAGTTGAAAATTTGAACAAGATATAGAAATATATATAGGGAAAGTGTGAACTAATAGTAGAGGAATTGAAAAATAATCTGCAATGAGGAATAATAATCTCCAAATTATCTGTTAGACATTCATTAACGTATAAATAAAATTTTGCTAGAAAAAAGAAGTCACAGTACGCTGAAAGTAACATCATGTTATTTATTTTCCGAAATCTGAAGAATCAAGTTAGATAATCAAGCAATCAATCAATTAATTGTTAGCATAAATCATCAGTCAATAAAAATTCTTCTATGCAACGAATAAAGATCTGATATTCTTTATCCTACGGAGGATTTCATTTAATTTTACTGTCAAACTTAATTTAAGAATTGCTAATCTTTATTCATTATTAATACTATAATTTTATAAATTGAATTTGGTTTAGAAAATTTCAAATAGTTGCTTTGTTATTACCATTTTTAAGTAATAACATTTCCTTGTAACATTCCTTAGTAACATTTTCCATGATTTAACTTTGTTCTTGAAAAGCTGGAAAATTCTTTCTCTAAATCCAAGTTCATTTCTAAAATCTATCATTCTTTCTTTAATAATGTTTTATTTTTAACTAAGATTATGTCTTATAAATACAATCATAGGAATATTGTATTTAATATAGACATTATATAAGAAAATCCATCAGAAAAAGGAAATTTAACTATCATTAATTTAACTTCGAATTAGAATCATTTAAATTATATTGGCAGACACATATACAATTAATGCATGAATTGCTGGATAATAAATGTGAATTAGTACCAAAAGATCTTACATAAACAATTAGCTTTTGTCATAGTTAAATTTAAATAATGACAAAATTACGAATTAGTTTTGTCAAACATGTGATTATGACATCACGTCTACCGTTTTATCATTTATTAATAGAAAGAAAAGTACACTACTCTTAAATACTGTGAAATAAACTTGACGGTTTTGTAACTTTCTTGTAAGTTCGTCAATAGATTTTGGTCTCAATTTGTTGTGTGTAAAAAAATTGATAGCATTTATCAATTAGGATAAAAAACTATTCTTTTAATAAATAATTATAGAGGAAAATGTAAAAAATTTCACGGTTTTATTTCCTAACTATGTTAATAATTTCTACAAAAATATGTAGCAATTATGTAAAGGGGTTTTACATGAACAAATTTGCGACCAATATGTGTTATGCATTATTATATTTAGGCATTGTGTACTCGGACTGAGTCTGTTGCAATGCTTTTAATACCGATGCAGAAGGGCTTTGCACAGATAGTGGGCTTTATTCACGTATAGCAGAGAAGGTAAACTCCCAAGCACCCACCTAAAATTAGTTATGGGAGTCATTTAAAATCCAGTCTCCTTAACAAAGAGCTTTAAAAACAGCCTTTTAAATCCAAATGTGCATTTAGAAGGTTAAAAAAAATTCTCCATCTTCTGTTGTACAACTGATGAGCTACTCCAGTTGCTCATTAGCTTTACTACACTTCCCACAAGATCACCAAAGTGAAGCATCCCTTGCCACAGTGAATGTTTGCATGGGATAACCACATTCTTCCTCACTAGGTCTGGAGCTCCATGAATTATAGACATGTCCACTTAAAACTGTGGTATCCAAAGTCCTTCCACTGATGTGGAGGGGAGGGTGCCAACCTAGTCATTTGACCGTGGATCAATATAAAGAGGTGCTGTTGACATGAATGTATTCCTAACCCATTAACCTTAAGGTGCATTCTGTGGATTGCCTGCACAGCTGTGTGTGTATATTGTGCGATTGTGGATCTCGGATCGAACCAGAGCCTTCCTGTCTGTAGATTGCTGTCCTACCACCAGGCGGCGCTCAGTCCAATTGTTACAATAGTGTTGCTCAAGGAGGCATACATTGAGAGGCTACGAATGTACAAGTATGAATTGCGCATCAAACGAAATAAAAACTACCTAATGGCACAAACCCTATTTTTAAAAAGTATAAAAACAAATGTGAAGGGTGAAATGCTTAGTGAAATGAATAGGTGTTGAAACTTATCTATTTAAAATAGCACTATTGCTTCCGATGTAATAAATGGAAAATTTCATTTTCAGTTGTAGAAAAGTTGTTGAGTTTTAATTTCCTCTGTTGAAAACTGTCAAGAAAAGTTGCTGCATTTGAATGTGTCCTAAAAACACTCACTTACAGCAAATTTTCATGGCTTTAACTTGTAGATTATTTAGTTTTGACGATCAACAGTTGATACAATGAGTGCAAAAGTGATAATTGTACCAACAAAAGAATAAAAGTTTGGTTTAGTATAAAATAAAATATCATTTCCAGACAGAACAAATTCCGGCATGTCCATCATTTCTTTAAACGTACATTCCCTTTGGCCATTTGGCTGCCGCTTGAAAGTGGATCTGTCCTGCGAATACATACCATAATATTCCTCCTTAATATTTTGTATACGGATTTGAATTTCTCCACCACAGCTAAACATTGCATATAATGATAATGTATAGTAAGTTACGTAAGAAACATTATCTATAATTTTGGTTACTGGAGAAATATTGAATTCAATATCATTCAATAATATGTAAAACATTGAAAAGATTGAACACGCACTGGAGATGCACATGTAATAGGAACTGCGGGAAAATATTCTCCGAGTCTCCTTCGAAATTGAAATAATTTCAGTGTAGCGATCAGCGAATTCATCTTGGCGAATAAGTAAAAATTGGTTGCTTGGAGTGGATTTCATATCGATATAAAAATCATTTAATAATTTGGATACCTTCACACAAAATGTAAGAAATAGCAGCAACATCAAGCTATAATTTGATATAATTAAAGTGTACAGTAATAAAAACTTTATAATAATGCATGATAGTCTGATAATTTTGTTCCTCACATTATAACCATAAAACAGATATGAAAAGACTTCATTTGCATATTGATCACTCATTGTCATCATTATAACTGCAACAAACAGTAATGGAAATGCAAGCAGTAATCCCATTGCAAAATTCTGACGGTATTTCCGACTATTTTTATACCTTTCGTATTTTTTACTCACTTTCTGAATATTTTTCATGAGGTGTTCTATATCTTGACTTTTCGAACGCAAACTATGCCAAGCTACAACTTCTAACACTTTAGCAACGCAATGAAATCCATTGAGTCTCAAGTCTGTACCTAAGAAACAGTATGAAACAAGTCCCATAACTATTGTATCCACACAAGTAATGTGATACAAAAGTGAAAGTATGATGGAGCACACTCTTAATGATTTTGTTCGGCATTTCAATACGCCAACAGCAGATAAACACATCTTGAGAAAAGCAAACTCATCAGCAGATTTCCCTGATTTATTCACTATCTTTTGGATTCTTTCAGACTTCATGTTCACTGAGAATTTTGATTTCAATTGTTGACCATTTCTGTCTTCTTATCTTGATTGAAGTAAAAATTGAGCTGCATAATTAAAATATACTTAATTTGACAACCGGATGCTTGTTGCTGAGCAACCGTTCCTTTCTCTGAGTTGAAGCTAATGACATAAATATTGATTTTTTCAATAAACTGTCCTTCATTAGCGTTTTTTTGTCTCATGCATGAAAAAGAAAACATTAAGAATATTGATTAAGTACTTTAGGAAATTGACTTTCACGTAATTTGAAAATGATGTTCAATTAAATAATTGATGAATTGCAATACTTCATTATAATTCATTCAACATTTTTTTTTTTGTCTCTAAAATTTATTGGGCAATTTACTAAGACTTTATAACTTCAAGGTGCTTAAATGTTCATATTGATTTCTGTATGAGAAAACTCATATGAATACTCATACTCATATGAGTACTGCTTCATATGAATGCATTGAAAATGTAAGCATCTGTAAAGAGCAGCATCTCCTTCCTGTCACATAATTTTATTTGTGCAGTGTCGTGTTCATGTCATATAATTTTACTAATTTCATCATAACTAACAACTAGGTGTATTAATTTAATATTATGATAAAATTTTTATTAAATTCAATTAATTTTATTGTTTAAAAATGAGTGAATGCTAAATTTCCAAAAATTTTACTAACCAAATGAAAAATATTATTAATTAACTGTTTTTATGCATTAATTAATATAAATTCAATAAAATTTATATCTATCCACTGTAGAAACGAAACTTTATTTTATTTATTTTTTTATTTCTAATGGCGGGCACCCTTGAGCAAGTAAGCACATTAGCTCATTAGCCACAACAAGGCCGGAAATTGCTACTCATTTTATCATTACCCGGTGGGCACCTGTGAACCAAGTCACGGAGGTACGTGTAGCATCGCCCACGCCATCCCACCACAAACCCGTTTATAGGACAGGCCACATTCATCCATCATCTGTGGAAAGGACAAGAAACACAGAGAGAGAGAAAGTACATCCATGACGAGCTGGGATTCGAACCCAGGTCTTCCCCATCGGTAGTCAGTTACGCTAACCACTAGACAGGTTGGGGGGCACGAAACTTTATTATTAATGTATATATTCTAAGGGAAATTTGTTTAGTGTTTAATGAAATTTTTTAGATTAACCTGTGTAAATTATGTTTGTTTGATTTAATGAATTGAGTCTAATAAAAAAAATGAGTCTTACATACACTGCTCAAAATAATTAAAAGATATTGTCATTGTAGGTTGTTATTGCATCTGGAGAATTGTTTGTTTGATTGATATATTACAGACAAAACCAGTTTGTACACGAGAAAAATGAAAAAGGTGTTCATTTAAAATAATATTGTTTTTGATGGGGTGTATAGTTTTCCCGGACGGCCAGCAACGTTGAAGGCTTTTAGTGAATTGAGTTGGGTTTTGTTTCATCTCATTAACATTACGAAAAGCGATTATGTAGAATGCATGGACTGAGATACACATTTTCGACAGAGTTTCTGTAACCAGAGGTCGCTGTTGTAAAGAAGTGATCCTTCCCTCCCCATACGCATCTATTCCGCTGCGTCATGGGGGCAGACTTTATTTATATGAATGACAATCCATGGTCACATCGAACTCTTGCAATGTAGCAGATACTGAAAAGGAAAGATATCACTCTAATGATAATACATTAGCATACTCATTTGATTTAAATTTTATAGAACATGTGGGGGACAGCTTTGCAGGCACGATTCCCTGAAGACACTCAACAAGTTACACAGATGCTGACTGACTTATGGATATTCTTTCCTCTAGATCTGTGGGATAGTTTTATACTGAAAATAGAGAGACTGTGAAGCAACCATTTCAGTAAGAATAGGGCGTATCCCATACTAAGAAACATCTGTTTGCTGTTCCTCTCAGATTTAAATAACCATTTCAATAAAGCCGTTTTTGCTTGATTCCATTTCGTATGCATTATATTGATTTTTGCGCAACTATGCTTTCGCCACCATTTTAATATAAAATTCTCTCTTATTTCTGAAATTATTTCTCAAATTATTTCTGTGGGGGGAAAAAATTGTTGCTTAAATTTTGCACTTTGCTATCGTTTACAAACAAATGAGGAGAAGTAATGCGTTTTCACTTAAACTGCAATGCGTAACTCTTTTCAAATGTTATACTCATAAATAGGTTGTGTCCATTGAAGTTCTATTACTATAATTAACTTCAAGATGTTGATAACTACAACCCATGAAGTAGACTAAACAAAATATAGTAAATTAACTACTATAGAATCATCTAAAGACCATCTACAAAGGCATTATCTAAACACAATAAATTATCATGGTAAGACAACTGTAATCATGAAAATAGTGTAAAATCAGTTGTACTTATCATCTATTTGAGCTTCCCGTTTTCTATTGATAGAAGAGTACTAGTCTTAGTGAAAAGTTCCAGGTTCGAAACTAGCTTTAATTGAATAGTAAGAAATCATTACCCTCGAGCTGACAAGAAGAAAACGGAGTAGAAAAGCTAACTTTACGAAAATAATGCAAGTATTTTGAATGAAAGATAAATAAATATAGCGATAAAAAAATTACGTAGACATGTACTAAATTAAAAATTTGAAAGTACTGGATACATGCATGCTGTTTGTTATGGGGTAACACACTATATGTGTAATTTAATGAAATTCATTTTAAAAACCGAAAAAAAGCTAAATGATTAAACAAACTATTTCACTTTTGATTAATAATTTTATCCATTATTTTCCTAATAGATTGAAATTTTCCTGGAATGCACGAAAATAAAAGCATTGCAGTAAAAAGTCCCCACAGAAATTGATTTGAATGTTATTAAAAGTTCATCAAAAACGTAAACAAGCTATTGAAATTATAATTATATATAATTCTTGTTAGTTATTTCTAATATTACAAGGGTGGAAAGAAATGAGGATCAATCTGAATAAGCATTATTTTCTCTTTATACCATAATTAGTTTTTATGATGTGTTTGCAATACACTTAAATATGTATAAGTACATTTTCATAACAGAATTCGTATATTATAAAGAAAACTTCTAAAAGTAATAAAAGATGTCGCTGCGATTTCTGGAGTTGAGCGCAATGAAACCCTAAGCGAATCACTAAATTAGAGATAAGTCAAGGATAAGTATTCCACTCGGCGATCCGTTAACGTGATGATAATTAAGATGATATTTATTGGGAGCATTCCTAGCTGTCGCTGGAGATTTAGAAGCGATGTCGGCAGTTACTTGGAGCCCATATCATTTCGTTATTACTGCATCGTTAGAAGCAATGGCAACTATATTCTCCGATCGGAAAAATTGCGCCAAATTTTATTCCTCTTAATAAATATTTAAGTACATAACATTATACAGAAATGCAAAGATGATTGTACATGCAACTATTTCTAATTATATTAAACGTATTGACATTTTCTGTGTTTACAAAACCATTTTTAATGCATTTTCCGGAAAATTCTCTTTTGAAAGTGGTTTCAAATTCACTTATTATATCATGAAATACAGCAAATTTTTAATGTTTTAGTTGTTGATGTAAAATTCACTTTTTATTCGTCTTCATTGGTATAAATATTGATATAAATTTAGTTTTTTCATAATACTCAAAAGATACAAATTTTGTTTGGATCAAATATTTTTGAATTTGTAGTTTTATGACGTCATCTGAAATGGCGATTCATATTGTTATTTAGTTATCGCATTGTAGAACCGTCTTTGCGCTATCATTTGTATAAGCGAAACATGCAAAGTAATTAAAATAGAAATTTTAAAATCAAATAATACGTTTAGTAAAAAAATTCTTTCATTTTAAGAATGTTAATTATGAAAGTGTAAACGTATATTTATGCTTTTAAAATAATATTTTGACAATTTTTGGAAAATTCAAACTAATTTTGTAAAAAATAAAACAAAGTGTATTGAAAAGAAGATAAAATTTATCTTTGGAATATACTGAATAAATATCGAAGAATTTATGTGAATGACTTCGTTTTGAATAGAACATATTATTACCGTATATGAATATTGAACTTGAAATTACAAAAATCGTTAAAGAAATACTATACGATTTCATAAAATAAAATTGTATACTTGTAGTAGACTTTAGTAATCACAAGTGTGTTTCAATAAAAAACATTCCTGAATTATTTTCTCTTGTAAATCCTAAAAATTCTCAATATATAAAAGGTAATGTGAAAAATAATTTAAACAAAACAAACATTAGAGAAAGTGAAGGAATAAGAATCAAAATGCATCTTATTTTTTTACAGATTTTCAAACACTTATTGCAACTTCTTTTACTTGACCTTAGAAATTAGTTGTAGGAACAATAATATACCTGAAAAACAAAATAAAATTGACGGCATAAAAAGTGTTTTGATAAAAACAATATGCTTTCCACTAATCACAACTAAAAGAAAAAGTTATTTTTGAATAGAATACATGAGATGTGTTACAACTTAAACACTTAAAGAAAAAACCTGCTTTCCTTCTCTTCGTGGGTTGCATTTAGCAAATAGATATTAAATCAATCAAATCTTATGATATAAAGTGAATTACTAACTTCTAAAAATGCTCACTCCTTGGTAGGAATCAAACTCACAAGCTCTTGAACTATATGCCCTAGAAAGTTAACTATTCAAATGTCAATTAGCATTAAAATAATTTAATTAAATGTGAACGTTTTTTTGGGAAGCATTTTTATTAAATTTGGGAACAATGGAAGACGTAGCAAAAAAAGACCAAATAAAAAATTTTATAAATTCAAGAATTAAGTTATCCATAAATAAATGGTAACAAAGAAATGAAAAATAAAAAGATATCCAAAATAATATTAAAAAGAAGAGTATAATGATTTAGAAGCATTGGAGACGATTACCAAAAGAAGATTAGCGAAGAGGAAACTTTTTGAGAAACTAAGCCTCTTGAGAACTTTTTGTCTGAGAAGTCACTAAAGAATTGCCGCAACTGCGAAAGACTATAAATGTATAATTTAGTCTCCATTTAGTCGTAATTGTGTCGTTTTTTTCCCTTCCTATTAAGTTGCTCTACTATATTTAGCATTTTTGGGAACACATGGCTTATGGTAAAAAAAATAGAGAATGACCGTAAATTCCTCAATCGTTAAAATTAGTCTTTGGGGACTACTGAAAGTTACGAAATGCCTCTGTAATATGAAAAAGTATGTTTTTGAACTGTTTCCTATCAAGATTCCTATTAAAATTGTCAAATCACATCACACTTAATAGTTTCAGTTTATTTAAGATTAGAGATATCTTGATAATTATAACTATATACGCTTTTTATTTCCCTCTGAAATATTGCATGTTCCATGAAAATATGTCTTATGTATAAGGAAGATTATACAATAAATCATGTTTGTAAAGGTATAATCTGTTCTTGAAATTATAATGAATATAATCTTTGAAATAGTATGAGCTGTTCTTCAATTGCCTGTTCTGATCAGTTGTTAAGATTTTAGAAAATAATCTTTGAAATGGTGTGAACTGTTCTTAAATTCCCAGTAAGAATAAAAGAGTTTATCTACAAACATTAAATAAAAATATTGTAAGACATTCAATGTGATTTCTTCAGACTCCACTCCTATTCAAAGCTATAATTTAAAAAAATCTTCACTTTCTTATTTTCACATTTAATTTTTCCTAAAAAGTTGATATAGAAATAAACAATATCTTTGGTTCTTTTTCATAAAACGAAAAAGGTTTTATGATGTATAAAGTGGTATAATGTTAACGAGCTGGATATAAAGGTCATAGTAGTTCTTGATTATTATCGCTAAATTTGCAAATATATTATCTCAATAGACTATCTATTTTTTAACCAGAAAAATAATTATGAGTCAATAATATAAACAGCTTAGTAAGAATAAAAGAGTATTAAAAATAAAAGCAAAAGTTTCCAAATTGAGTTTGATGGCGTTAATATTTTTGTTAAATCTTAGAATTTTATTACCTTTTGAACTGGTTCGAGAATTACTCTTGGGAGCATTATTTTATATTCCATCAGTTTATATATTATTGTGCATTTAACTCCCCTAGATCAATGTACTGTACATTGGAAGCAAAAGTAGCTCTCGTATTCATCTTTTTATGCAACCATCTTTCAAAATTAAGAAAGAAATGGATTTAACTAACTTAAAATCGATGAAATTATTTAATTGAAATCTCCTAGAACTATATGCAAAGTAAATGACAGACAAAAAGTTTCGTAATTAATAAATATAAAATATTGATGATATTAATATTCAAATTTTTTTATTATATTTTAACTCTATTTCAACAAATGAAAACTGTTGAATGATGACGTCACAGTAAAGACATCACAAATCACATTATCAGCTCCTGAAAACCATTAATCAATTAACAATTTTTTTTAACTTTTTATATTTAGTACTTTAATTTCCTATTAAAATATGCAGTTGAAACTACACTTTTAAAACAAAAAATGATTTTATTTATTTAAAATATATTTCTAACATACTAATTAAAAAATTAAGCCTAAAGCTTCTATTTTAATTATTTGAAATACTTTAAATTTATCTTAGATGTGTGTCTATTAAAATTAACTATCATATTATATTTAAAAATATTTATTGATTTTAGAAATTTTTTGAATAGTTATGATAAGAGGGTATAGTTTCTTTTGTATACTTGTGTACCATTTTTGCTCATCTTAAATGATTGCTTGCATGTGAAAAATCTAGATTTTTTTTACCAAATGCTAAATAATTTAGATGTAGGAATTGTCAATGAAGTATCTGAAACTCCACATAACATATTTGGCATATTTTCATTACATTTTAGACAAACAATATATTGATACAAAATAATAAAAAACATTTTATTTTAGGTGTTTTATTTTTCATCTTCAAACACAAATACTTGATATGAACTTCAACATAAATTCCTCTTCGACAAAAATATTGAACATATTTGATAAATCAATTCTTGTACCTAAACTTAGACCATGAATTAAGTTTGCTTCAACCTTTATTCACTGTTTATATCTGAATACTGATTATACATAATCCTTTTTTGTTTTGGTTGAACCGAGTTAAGCCAAACCATGAAAGTCTAACTGAACTACATGAGTTATAAATTGTATTAACTATGTTAGGAAAAAACTGTATCCCGCCACTTAGTTAAACCCTGTTAAATCAAATCGTGAAGGTCTAAAATAATATAAATCTATTCATCTAAGCTATAAATTGCTTTAATTATATTAGGAAAATTATGGATCCAGTTACTTTGGATTCACTCACTTAGTTAAACCAAACTGCGAAAGCCTAACTCAACATAAACCTATGCACTTTATAAATTGTGGGATTATTTGTGCTAATTATCCAGAGTAAAAAATACTATTATTCTGTAGGAAAATTTTTCTTCTTAATACATCTTTACATGTCCATATCAATATACAAATTCAGTGTTTGTTTAGTTAATCAAAGACAGGTGTGATAATGAGGCTTATGGTTGTACAAATTTTCAAGTGTCTTAAACTTCTGTGCTATTGATGCTGTAAGCGAAAAGTTAAAGCTCAGATCTGAACATTTCTTGATCATAGTTCAAAAATATGATCTTGGAGCTTGTGTTTAGAAGCTTTGAATAGTAGCTACAGTTAAATCATCAATTCAACGCAATAAATATGCAGTTACTGACGGCTAGGTTTCAACCTTACGAGAGAAAATATATTTTTAATATAAAATACTTAATTCCATAAATAGCCACACCACACACACATATATAAATAAT
>JAPDSC010146879.1:175708-210661 GCA_026290005.1 Latrodectus geometricus | reverse complement strand
TATATATATATATATATATATATATATATATATATATAATCAATGCTTATTATCAAACATAAATATTTATACAATAGCTCAAGTATATATACTTTATTATATTCCAATAAGCAATATATTCAATGCATGATATTGAATTATCCATTATAATCAATATATAGCAGAACTCAAGATAAGGAGATATCATGACGTCATACGCGCTACCAATGCCATATAGACAAACGAGTTTGAAACGTGGATGAAATTTTATTGAATGCATTGAAAATTTTATTAAAGGAAAAAATTTTACTAGATTAATAATTAATAAAATCAAAAGAAATTTTCTTAATTCTGTGTTTAAATTTTAAATTAAAAATTATTTTTGAGAAATATAACTAAATACTTTAGAACTAGATTTTATGCTGTAATTTACACATTAAATATGTAAATTACATCATAAAAATGGTACTTTATATTTTTCAATTCACAATTTTGTGTATTGAAAAATTTTAAATATCTTTTCAAAATAGATTATATCGAGAAAACAGAAATGGATCTATGTATCCAACAGCTTAAATTTAATCATTTGCAAATTGTCACATAAGAGTCCAGGTAAATGTCATGATTATGAATCAACAAGAACGCATGGGAAGCATGTTGTTTGTTTGTATTTTCATTCAGTGAAATGTTAGTTTGCCATCTCTAAGAAAATAATCTCATCTAATAGCACCCCCTGCTTTGCTTGATATGAACAACTCTCCTGCACATTTTCTAGACCATAAATTGGTCTTTCTTGGAGAATTTGTATCTCTTACGAACAGCTGTAGTGGCAATTCCACAACTAGAACTATTGAAGAAATAAAATTATCGGTAGGGAATCTATTAATGAAATAAGAGAGAGATATACTAAACGTTGTGAAAAAATATTTCTTCCCATCTCATAAATTGTTATATCAATAAACTTGTCGTAATTGTCATATTGCATACAATTTTCATTCATAGGAAAAGTCCAATATCTGTAGAAGACTTTCTAAGAAAAAAAAAGATGCATTATAATCAAGTAACCATATCATTACATTTTTTGTATGTTTTCTTAGAAGTGAAATATTTAATTTTGTAGAGAAACTGAAGTTAAAAATTATTTTGTTTAACATGTATTTATCGTTATGATAAGATGCAGGGTTTTCAGCATAGAGCGTCTGCTGCTTTGTAAGACCATTGATTAACACATTAGCTGCTAGTTTGGCTCATATTAAAAAATAGTCCATTATACACATTGATTTCAATCCCTCGATGCATTTGTATATTTATTTAAGTCAGTTATTAACAAAATCATTTATTAAAGAAAGAAAGAGCAGAAAACTATCTTCCCTTTGGAGTTTCTTTTAATAAAATTTTAATTTACCTCAAATATGACAAGTTTCTACTCTAAACTAAACTCAGTGGTACGACAGCCCCTTAGGTCCATGGCTTAAAGTGCCCACATCTGTTTTCGAGACCGAGGGCCCTAGAGAGCGAATCATGTGTCCCGGTTAGGTTGTCAGCATAACATGAAACCCCTAGTGTTCAATTTTCAAGCATGCTTGGTACTCAGTTTACCGATTTACTGAAGGGATCTGTGCCTCGAGAATGCGAAGCGCTGCCACCTGCGCCACCAGACTTCTTTATACGTGATTATTATTTCTTATATTGATCATTGAAGAAACTTGCTAAATATTTACATTTAAAAGAAACTCCTAAGTTGCACAATTTGAATGTTTCTAAATTTCGAAAACATTTATGATGCAAAATTAGCCTTTTCATTTCTGAAACAATTTTATAATCAACATATAAGCAAATAGATCGATGACACCTTCTTCATAATCTCAAGCTAATTTTTATCTTTTTGCCAGACACAGTGAAATATACAACTAAAACTTTGTAGGACTTTGAAGAATTGATATTTTTAAGTATGAAAAACTACTAAATTATTTCAGGAAATTGATGAATAATTATTTTTTATAAAAATTCTCTATAATTCTAAAATGTTGCTTGCAGCTTTTACTCAACAAAATAGCTATAAAATGAAATCTATATAGATGCTCTAATGGGATTTTTTAATCTTGATTCTTTATTCTTAATTGATAATAGAATCGTTTCAAAAAATAGTTGAAACAATCAATAAAAAACATATTCAACGTCATGGTATATTTTTTATGTAAATCTTTTACAATATTAATTAAGAATATTTATAATTTTCCATTGCAATTTTTTTTACTGTTGGAATTTTTGTTACAATGAAAGATTTTTAAATACACGCTATTAAATTCGTCATGTATTTATTTTTTAAGCTCCTTAAAGAAGACAGTTTTTCGTGGTATCATAAAAATTTTCAAATTATTTTTTTCTAGTTTCATTAATTCAATATCTTATTCACACAATGAGCGGTAAATTATTTATGGAAATTATTAAAACTATGTTAGCTTATTGAATATATTTTGTTTCGCCAAGAGAAGAGAAATCGCCAAGTGTAAGATTTTGTTTCTGTTTAAAATAATTATTTCAACAATCCAATAAATAAAATGATAGAAATTATTGTATTTTTTATTAAATTTCTAAAGAAGAAATCGCAAGTATATCAGGAAAATTAATCCCATTTCTCTTGAAAATTGTTGAGTGCGGATAACCAAACATTATTTAATTTTGGTAGCATGCGGCATTCATAAATATGTAAACTATAAAAACGTAACCAGTCTTGTAGGATATCTAAATTATTTGAGGCCAGATATTTATATGTGCAGACATAAAATAATTATTTTTAAGAGTTCTTGATTGAGTGGAAATTATTTTTTATGCTAAATGTAGTCTCGAATGAACTAAACTCACAACCTCCAGATCCAGTTGTAAAGTAAAAAAAGTCTACTTTTGAAAATTTAGCATAATAGTAATGGCTGAAAAACTGTTTAATCTATACTTTTTGACACAACATACATTCATCATTTATTAGTTATAAATATTGACTATTTTGTTTTATCTGGAAAACTATTTATGTTTATTTAGGTACACAATTTATAATAATACAAAAATGTTCAACATAGAATGAAACATGCAAACACAAATTCCAACTACTTTACATAACGTTTACAAAGAATTTCAAGTTTTTGTTACACCAAGACCTTAATTTCAAATTATTTTCATAAGAAATAATTCTTCAAAAATTCGTCAAAATTACAAGCATTTGTAATTTTAACTCGTAGAGAAGACCAAAATAAATAAATATAATCTGAGGATGAATGTGAATTATTTCGTTTGCATTTACGAGTTGAAAAATCATGTTATCATGGTCTTTCGTGAAAGACTAGAAATGAAATAACTGTTAAAGAAATATTAATTCATAAATTTTACTACGGAGTTCATTTGATTAGTTTTTTAATATTTTAAATTTAGAGGTCAGGAACAGGTAACTTTAATCAATTGTCACAGAAGACCATTAAAGTTGTCATAGACTTTTAAAATGCCAAAAAGTTAATTTGTAGAAGAATTTTATTTGGACTGGGATGATTTATTCATTACATATATTTGAGCTAAAAATCAGCTACGTTAAGACCATTCTAAATATCAACTGACCCAAAATGCCACGCAGCTGCGCTTTATAAGCAAGATTTAACTATCCATTTTCCTATAAAATCAGGTGTTTTAAGCAAGCTTTTGTGCCCACAAGTTAATAGGTTTGATACTGGAGCCAGCCAAAGACCATCATGCTGAAAGGACCTGTGCAGGTCAAATATTCATGGGGTCCAGTATTTCTTATTTAAATGGTACAGAACCTTGGGAAAGTTAATACCTTCTCTAGAGGTTAACTTTAAAGTCACCTATAAACAATAATTCAAGTTAACGAAATTGTTAAACATGTTCAATTTCATCAGTCAAAAAAAAAAAAAAAAAAAAAATAGGCTACCAAAAGTGCATAATAACAATTGTTTTATTAAAAACATGATAGTTACAAGATTTTAAGCTCTTAAATTTAGGTTTGAAATAATAGTGGAATAGCTTTGAGGAAAAAGGAAATGATCTAGTGTTCGCAAGGTGGTGGTTTTGATATCCGAAACAGACGAGATGACAATCTGGTTGAGAATGTCAATATAGGTTGAACGTTTGGTAATATACAGCGTCTCTACACCAATTGGGCATGTCGTATAGAACTATGTGCTAGCTCAGGTGTCGACCTCGTCACTTAAGCTTGTTTTAAAATAACAAGTGATTAGTTGTACTTTGAGGTAGTTTATTTGACTTTTCAAAGGTCATTTTACACACATGAAAGTTTATTAGACCATGACCTACGATTTAAAGTGGATACCGAACAACTAACAACATCCAAGCGCAAGGTGGGGTTCAAACCCACAAACTGTTGAACCAAAGATAAGAGCGTTAATTATTCGGTTATCATCTCGGCCAGAACTCAGCGGAATCATTCACCAGAGACAGGCAGCCGAAAACGTATAGCAATAACCTAACCTAACATAGTGGGAACAGTTTTTATTTATGGTTGATGTCAAAGGAAATGAGACAGTAAGATCTTTATTAGAGACAGAGATATTGATTCCTTATATTCTGATGAAAAAAATGAAAGAGTGCAGATTTATTTTTAGAAGTTTGAAGGTGAGCTTCGCATATTGTCTAAATATGTAAACATCGTGACCTCGCCTTTTTTTCTCCACACTTCCTTTGATCTGCGCAGTGAGCCGCTGCTGTTCCGCAGAAGTCTTCAGAGTGTATTTAGCGCAGCCATTGAACTTCCTGCGGACGTCCGGGTCCAGTGCAAAATCGGTGTCAAAAGTCTGTCTCCAAACTGCTGATAAAGCTCCACGTTGAAATACAATAAATCTTACTACGTATTAATGCGCTTTTGATTTAATTATTTTTGCCACATACATTAGTTTGGGAGGAAAAAATCCATTATTTTTTCGAGAACTTTATGTAACTTGTTTTGGATTCACTTTGCATAAAATGATTAAAACTTTTAAGCTCGATCTTCATATTATAAGCGATACTACGACTGCTAATAAATAGGCAGCTTCGATAAGTTTTCATATTATTGAACAATTTCGATGACGATGCACCCGTGCTGAATAGACGATATCAGTAACTTGCACGTAACTGGCCGTTATTGTATCGGGGCACGAACACCATTCACAATTTTATTTGCTTAGTTTGTATTTGAAAAATTGTAAATTGTAGCGAGTTTTCTTTGTTGAATTCCACTTTTAACACTCGTATACTCATAAATAAATGGACCAAACAAAAAAGATTTTTTTTTTTTTTTTTTTAAATCTATGTGACACCTTTAATGAGCATAAATCTGAAATTGCTTGAAATTGAAATTCTGAATCTGTAGTTTCCTACCAAAAAATAATAGATTGCTTTTTCCAACCTAATATATTACCATAGATATAATTCTTTTTGAAGTGATATATTTCGACTGCCTGTTTTCTTTTCCTTCTAGAGAAATTAAAATGATATTAGAAAATATAGTTAAAAGCAATTATTTTAATACATCGTTGCTTGATATATCGTTTTTTGACTCTTCTAAACGATGTCTCAATTCTTTTCCTGATCCATTTTAACTTAAGACCTCATCATCAACAATAAGTGGAATGGTCAGTGCTCTGGATTTCAGTTTAACAGTGCGTGGATTCGATTCCTACCTGCGGTGTGGATGTTTCTAGGTTCAAAATCCACTGTAAACAGTAGGACCCCGTTCTAATGTGGATTCGTGTGTGCAAAAAATGATCTTCGAACTATCAACATACCAAACCATCGACCATAAAGTTAACATAAACATCGAGTCATCGACAGCAAAAAATAAAACACTGAAAATGAAAAATTAAGATATATTTGCTGAAAAAATTATCTATTAAATGTAAGATTGAAAGAATGTAAATAAGGAAAAACAACGTGCAATAGTTGATTTGGATTATTTCGAATCTATACAGCTCTTAAATGCATTTTTCATTACAATTTCCTACTTAATCGAGCTATTTTAAAAGCTTGTGCTTTGAAAATAATCCCGTTCAGTTTAAACTTTTTGTCCAAATTAATGAGGCTTCAACAAGAAGTATTTTTTTTCAAACGCATAAAAGTTGTTAAAATGATAATATGTTTCTCAAATACTTTTTTTCCGAAAATCACTTGTTCATAAATTGGTGGGGCTCAGTACTTTTATAGGGAGATCCCTTTCTTGAATATAATTAAATACATAACTACAGAATAATTTAATATTGTTTTGATATTTATTTATCTAAAAAACCAGATTTGCATTTACTTTGATATTTTTAATGTATGAAAAGGTAAAATATAATAAATTAAATTATATTAATCTAAAAGAATTTAGTTACCTAAGCTATAAAAAATTTTATTTTGTCAAATACTTAAAAGCATTTTTATAATGCTCAATATTACCAATACTAAGAAGTGCGTTATTGGCAAGATGCCAATAATGAGCGTTATCTACAGACAGAAACGATTATTCTTGAATGGAATAAATAAATATTTCGCTAAACCTCTTTATTTGGCGGCAAAATTGCGTCATAACTGTATCACACATTCATCTCGCCCACTAATGAGCTGAATGCAAAATCGTAATAAATAATCAAAAAATATGGGATTGCAGATAGTTTAGTTATATAAGATCTCGATATTCTGTGAGATCTTCGATACTTCATATAAAAACCAAATGATTATTTTTATAATCAATTTATTTATCCCCAATTTCTCTTTTCGGTTATTTATCATCATTGATGGCTTCAAATCATTTCTGACTGCGGGACTTGGCTAAAAACATGAAAATGATTTGCGATTTTTATTAAACATAACAGACCTAAAATACGCATTTAATTTTATTTACATTTTTCTATCTTTATCCTACAAAATAAATTTCAATTTATTTATTGGATCGAATATAAAAAAGCATTACGAAACGTATACGGTTATAAAATCGCTAAATTAACTGGAAATTGCAATAGAAACTAAAAGAAAAGCTTTTACACTTATTAGACATCTCTTTTTCGATTTTTTTTCTCAAGAAATTATAGACAAATTATAAAATATATTAATATTTTTTCCATCATTCACAATTTATATGGAATTTCTATCAAGACTTTAAATATAAATTTCATTTTCGGTAAATCTTATGTTTAAAATAAATTAAAAGCTGCCTCAATTCATAAATATAATTTAATTTTAGTTATAAGTATATGTTATTATTTTTATATAATAATTTATAGGAAATAAAACAACGCAACGTTAAATTTCCTGCAATACGAAGGAAAAGATATTCATATAACGCAAAGAAGACATTTTAAGAAATGTGAAGGAAATGATAAAATGAAATTTTCGGAGAAAAGATATAATTCATCATGAATAGAGAAAACTTTGAAAGGATCTTAAAATAAATATTTCAGAGCATTTCAAGAAGTCTTCTCTCATATTTTTAACTTATTATTTTAAAATATTTATCGATTCAAAAATTCAATATATTTCATAATAAAGAATGAATATGGGTATCCACATTATAGTAATAGTCAAATATATTAAAGAGACTATACTTCCGCGTCAACACTGCTTAGAATAACTAAATTTAGCTATTTTTGTTCATACTAATTGCTACTTTGTTTATTTTTGCGACTAAGTGATTTTCATCGTGTCTAAGGCTGGATATGCTCGACTCAGTTTTTCATCCCTTCTGCGGGTTGATAAAACAAAGCATGCTTAGAAATTTAACACTGGGGTTGCGCGTTAGACTGACTACCTAACTGGGACATATGCATTGCTCCCAGAGCCCTAGATCAAGAAAAGACATATAGGCACTGTAACCCTTGGTTCTCCAATGGGCTGTTGTGCCATATAGTAATTTAGTTTATGATTATTAAATTTTAGAAGCTTGATTCTCCATCATACAATCAAGTGAACTGTATTAAATATTCAAGACCTTAATAATCATAAAATTAATTTCCGTTGTAAGATCTCGTTTGATATAATAAGAGATTGGCTGCTTCTATGTTAATTTGGTTGGGAGAGAAGGAATTAAGCTCAAATGAGCGACATCGTCAATGTAACTGCATAAATTTAAAGATGTTTGGCGTAAGTCGGACAGCAAGTTGACGAAAAGGTGCAAGTTTCTTCACATAGGCTCACCACAGCCTAGTAATGCTCTTTAAAGCTAAAAATTCCGGATTCGTTCTTAACTACCATTGACTAATAGTAGATGAAAATTTTGACACGGCGTAGTAATTAACCTAACGGTCAAATGACTTTGTAAGGCATTTTAGCATATACTAAGTAAATTGTATTCCAGGAAGACTTTCAATAGACTTTCCTGTATCCACGTGTAGCAAGGGCAGAAAACCCTCAAGCACCCAACCCGACAGACGTGCAGAAGCGAACTTGATACCTTAAACTCTGAAGAGAGATGCCCTGCTCGATGAAGCAACGGTGAGCCAAAGACAGATGTTGCATTGTTACCCTCTGTATTTATGTTTTTCTCAGTGAGTTCCAGAGAGTTTTCCGCGTTTCATTTCTTGCAATACATAAATATGGCCCTCCTCTCTTTGACAAGTTTTTCAGGGAGGCAATTTACATTGCAGTATTAAGAATGTCTGATAGCACCCTCGTGTCGTTAGAAGGTGTCAAAGCCTCTTTACATAGTTTTGCATTTAGAACAAATTGACTAGTTCTCATCAAGGAAACATTCTTAAAAGTGACACGTATAAAAATTCGATTTATTAACTTTTTGTTTACAGTTATTATTTCCATGTCAAATGTTTATTTCTAATTAGTCAGTTTTAGGAAAATTATGGGCTCACAATTCATTGAATATTTGTGAGTATTTTGCTTTCTTATTGGCATTTTCTTTGAAAAAAATGATTAAAAATTTAATATTTTTATAAACTTTACAGGGAAGACAACTGGGTGCACTGATATAGTACGTGCATTCAATCAACATGGCGCTAATCTAGTGTTCAGAATTATGTGGCAGTGTTAAAGGGCAAAAATAATATAACTTTTTTCAAATAATGTAAATATTTTCTACCTAAAATGATTATTAAATTATTTGTTCTACATCCTGATTTCTATTTAAATAAAAAACAAATACATATATGGCACATCACCCTTTTCCTGGATGTTTTTAACTTTTATTAGAGGTGACGAGAATAAAAAATCACACAATGGAATTTATTCGGCGAAGTTCGGTGCTTCCAATATTGACACCGATCTTTTATTTTTTAGTCTGTCCTGGAAATAACTTCTCATGATGCTTCCCATCCGGACCTCGTCTCCAATTCGGTGCCTCGGTGTGAAGCCCTGCCAGGACCGACGACAGGTGGGCCATCTGGTAAGAAGCAGGGGGTGTCTGGAGAGAGTGCCGCTCACGTCTCCTCCAAGATCCCGGCCGGCTACCAGGTTGAGAAGCACGAGAAGGATTTCAAGTAAGATCTCCTTTGAAAAGACAATCACTCATAAAAACCTTTTTCTTTTCCTTTTTTTTTTCACGTGAAGTTCTTTAAGAAAAAAATTTATTTCTTTAGGCACTTATAGGTTGCACAACAATGCTTTCTTATCAATTGTTCAATGGAATATTTTCCTAGCACTTCATATCGGCAATCAATGACGTTATAATTTAATCACTGTTTTTGTGGTTTTGTAGATTTATTACCATACTCAATGATATCTTCAACAGACACAATGAATTTGTGTACATTAGTTGGGAATGTGTCTCCGAATTAACAAATGGTATGAATCTTTTCGAATTTTAATCCTTATCGTAAGAGTTCGGTGTAATTCTTTTGAGAATTAGGCTAACAAACATTGGTAGACGATGAACAAAAATTTGTCTTCATCCATATTAGAGAAGAATTTATTCAACAAACGAGATGTTTCTGGTTAGTAAAAAATGCCATTGGTTTGTTTAACTTGGCTTACAATATATATCTGTTCGAATTTCTCTTCATCCAGGTAATCTCATTTTCATTGGAGATGGCTAAACAACAGATTAATTTTAAAAGGCAAGCACTCATATTAAAAATCGTATCTGCAGTCTTTAGAATCAGATATGGTATTGTTATCGCACCTAGATGTTTCCCTGCGCATAGCCCTTGTCAGACTCTACTAATTAGATAGAAGCTAATGGGTGAGTGTCTTCGTAATTTAGACGCAGGGACCAAGCATAAAAACCGCCAATATTTGGACTGCCACCCCCCAAAGGTATAATTTCCCTTGGAGAGCAATGATACCACCACCTATTTAACATGGATGGACTCTAGTTGGTAATCAGCCCTAACCAAATATAATTACCGTTACCCAGAATCAGATATGTATAACTTATAAGAATAATATTTTACAACCAGTAAAGAAGAGTCTCATTCATTTTCCATTTCTGATAACCTTTGGTAATAGCTTGCAAATATTTTTTAGTGTTGTAATGGAATCCCAGTCTCATTTCCAGCAATCTATTACGCCAGGATTGAATACGACAATGGATTACTTTGAGAACGTAGTAAAGGCATGGCAGTAGCAGTGTCTAGAATCATTTGACATTGTAGCCTTTTTATCAGATCTACATGTTGCCCCGTTTCCTTCACAATTTTAATGAGCTTTTATTTACCTTAATCTGGTAGTTAAATAGTCTTGCAATTTTCATGCCAATTGTTAATGTTATTGATTGAAGATTTATTGCTATCTCCACTATCTGACTAGAACTCTTTGTGGAAGAGATTGTGATGCAGCTACAAGTATGGGCATCAATTGAGCGTAGAATATTTGCTTTATATGTTGTGTTCTCTAATTGAAGTCTAGCATTTTAAGTATTTTGTAAAGTTTTTTTATGAATATACTATTCTTGATTCAACTTTTACATCATTTTAAAAAAAGAGTGTTGGGTTGAATTTAGTATTTGTTTTGTTCGTGTAGTTATTATCTTTAACTAAATTGTATTTCCGTGTGTCAGTATTTAGTTACACTTTTAAGGAATAATATGGGAAGAATTTCATAAAATTAATCACCAATTTATTCCCTTCCTTAGGAGCTTTTGATATAATTGAGTAACTCCATTGACCTTTGATTTTAAATGTGCTGTGAAATTATCCTTTATCTATGCTTTTTCTAAGAAATTGAATTCCCTCGATCAGTTCGATTGCAGATTTTTGGTATCTGTCATAGAGGACCATCAGGGCTTGGTTCAGTTAAACGGGTGAATCACTCCACTAATTTTATATATATATATATATATATATTATAGATCATAAATAGGCTTTTCACTTTACACTTTCTATATTATTTCACTGTATACTGTTTTCCGAATAGATCTATATTTGAGAGATTATCTTCTCTATCTACAATTTTCGTGCTTTCTAAATCTTATTTAGTTTAGTATTGATATTTAAAATAATTTTGATGTGATTTTTAATTTCTTGTCTAATTTCTTAGAGCTTTTGCATACCTGTTTTATAAATTGTTTTTTATGAATTTTTCAAGTGAGTAAAAATTTTGTTCGAATCCCAACAATCATTCTCAAAAGAAATAAATTTAGAAAATTCTAGTTGGCAGATTATCATCGTAAACTTCTCCAAACTTTTCCTGCAACTGCAACTTTTCCTATTTTATATGCATATACATATGTCGAGAGACTTCCATAAATTTCGTACATATTTTAATTTTAATATAAAATATACCTAAATACTTTTATGTATATAAGATATTATAAAATAGAAATATCTTTATATAATTAAATTACGAAGTAATGAATATATTTTTTATGTTAATATAGACATTATAGTGCTATCAGTGTCAGGATTTGTTATTAGCATAGGCAATCATTTTCCTGTCCCTAAACTTTTTTGTTCTCGTATTCACTGACAAAGAATACTGAATTTATAACAACACGAAACTTTATCAAATGTTGCCGCAAGCCCAAACTAGAAGCAATCAGGCTGTTAAAATTTTGTATTCAATATTTTTGTTTGCAGGTCGAAGCAGTTGATCAAGGATGCCATTCTCGGAAATGACTTCCTGCAGCATCTGGTGACGTCATCGCAGGTGAAGGAGATCGTGGATTGCATGTACCCGAAGCAGGTACCCGCGGATTCTCTCGTTATCCAAGAAGGAGAGCCCGGGAGACATCTCTATGTATCCGCAAGTAATAATGCCACATTATTAAGAAATTTCCTATTTTTTTAATTTGTGTTACAAATAAATGTTTTCATATGTTAGTCATTTTGTTGTATTACTTAACAGCCAAATATATTAGTATCGATCATATAGTTTTAGATTTTTGCTAGTTGAAAAGATCACATTTCGCAAATCTTTTGCTGTTTTTTATTTGGTCCATTCTGTTATAAGGTACTGGGTGTTAAAAATGGAAATCAACAAAAAGAAAAGAGGCAATACATTCTTAGTTTCTCTTATAAAATTCTATGAAAACTCTATATTATGCATATTAAATTTATATTATCACCAAATATCTAGTCACAGTGAAATACTTTTTTTACACATTTTCAGAAAACGATATGGTAAATCGTGATTAATAAAGGAAGCAAAAGAATTTAGTATTTTTTCTAATTAAAATTTTTTATATTATAAAAACCTTTAATAAATTTCTAAAACGATTAGAAACATCAATCAAAATAATATTTGCGTCATTAAGAACACCTAATAAATTTAACGAACTGTTCATCAATGAATATTACTACGAGCTCCCTCAAATGTTCATTCCTCATTTTAGAATTCTCGCAGTATTTTTATCTTACATATACGTTGGCCGCATAACAGCGTTTTTCTTTGATGGTGTTTTGCCTCACACCATTATTATTCATTCGAAATGATGAATAAACGGAGTCAAAGTTGACGGAATCGCTCTAGAATATTTTTGTCCGTAACAAACATGTTGATGAACGAGGTAATACATCTCTGTCTACTCTGAATCTACGCTGTATACCCTCTATAAATGCTGGTATTTTAAGCCAAGATTCGCTTTATGCTGCTGATATAAATTTTTCTTCTGTTTCGTAATTTATTAAAATTTTACTTTTAATATGCTGATTTGCTATTTTGGATGATGGGCTGGACAACAGCATTGATTCTATGTTGGTGGAAGACCTTACTCTCGGACTTTCTCGCGGGAAATGTCTGAGTTCAACTTCGGTAGTTAGTAGAAGACAACTTATGAATGAATGATTTTGCAACTAACCTAGAAAAATCCTTTTTCATATCACAACTTTCACAATTAATTGTTTTCTAATCGAGGATTGAAAAAAAATAAATCTCGATATTTTGATGATGCTTGCTACCTGTCTCTGTCTCGTATAATATACTGTGTTAATTTATATCAATCTCTTATCCTGTAAATTTTTTTATCAGTATATTTGAGATATATAGTCTTTTTTTAATCTATAATTAATAATATAATATAGCTGATACTTATAACTTGTGTATCAAAATAATTTTTGTCAAATAAATGAAAAATTAAGAAATTAGTATTTTGAAAACAAAACTACGAGTTCACAAGTCATTATCAAACTAAGAAAACAACAACCGTTGCTATACTGTGGATTTATACCCTGTTACTTATGTAAAATTGCTTTAAATAGTTGGAATTTATTAATTCAGTGCTTGGTGTATACTCAGTAAGATAGAAAATAGCGTATCATGAAGAAAGAAAGGTACAAGAGCGAAATTTAGCAAATAAATATACAATGAAATCCGATATGCACTTAATCCAAAGGTTTCTGTCACTGTGTATAACCACACACCCGACAGTAGCACTGCGATCAAAAAGTGGACTCTATATGAATCGGCGCAAAGTGGAATATTCAGAAACGTGACGATTACATGCCGACTCTAGGAGGACTTAAATATGCGAAGAATGCCAGGGAGACGTGTGAGAAAGTAATTCTCTCAGTTAAGCTAGATTGGGAGGAGCCTCATCATCCACCTGAAGACCACAAGCTGGTCGACGCGCCATGTTGCTCACCAGGTTGATCGTTCGAAATGAGCAATCAGAACATGCTGGGAGTAGTGGATACGAGATGGTACTTACCGGCAAGCACTCATGGATCCCGTAGTGGCTCGTTCCACGATACACGCAGTTGTATCAGTGCCAGTCGCTCTCCAAACCATTTCCAGGCGCCTTGCTGAAGATCTGCGATCCAAGATCCCGTTTCATATATTGCCTTTAGTACCATAAGATCGGTGACTCCATCCACAGTGGAGCCAAGCCCGAGTGACATGGAGTGCCATAGATTGACAAAAAGTGATGTTTAGTGAGGAATCCTTGTTCGTTTCCGAGACAGATGATAACAGAGTATGGGTGTAAGAGCTACATACTTTATTTGTTTAATTGAGTTGGTTTTGGGATCAAGTGAATATCTTAACGATATCATTTGGTGTATTAAATTTCATTGCAATTCCAAGCTATTTTCAATGTTTCTGAGTGTAGTTTAGTTATATTTAATCCTTATGTACCTATTCCGATGAACACATGTCCATTAGATGCATGAACAGATATATATATTTAAAGATATAATTAAACACGACAAATAAAAATAAAAATGTGAGATCTATATTGATAGAAAGATTTTATCATTCGATACTATTTTTGCACATTACATCAATATCCTACATGCATTCATTTAATTTTTTTTACGCAAATAATCAATTTTTGACTGTAGATTCACATTCAGTGACTCTTCCAACTGTTGCTTATCGTTTTCATTGAAGAAACCGACACCAAAAATCCCGTATTCATATTCAATTTGTTGCTACTTTTTCAATATTGCAAAACTTCTGAAGAAAATATATTTCATTCAACGGATTAAATTTAGTACAGATACAATAAGAATGCAATCGGATTGTTTATTCTTTCTACAAAAATTTTAAATGCATCAAAATGACGCTGCCAATAAACCTAGCGATAACACGAGTTATCAATATGTCTATCCTACCATGCAAAATTACAATTAATTAGCTTGAGAAGAACAAATAACATTAAAGTTGATTTTTCAACATAAACTAGAAAATAACAGATATATTCGTGAGTTAATTTAAAAGCGAAACTCTAAAATTAGAAACAATTTTAATTACTTACATTTTCTTCCATCGAAATTCTTTTCATGTGAATTTTTATAAGTTTCTTATCGGTGTATTTTGCTTGTTAAATTATATTATTTTCCATTAGACGTGCTTATTCTTTTGAAATTGTTCATAGATAATACTTTGTTTTTTGAATTTGTCTAGATTCAATGCTTTGATTCCCTTAATGAATTATTTCTAATCATTTATGCAAATGTTTTGGTCAGTGTGCATTTAAAACATTAGATATTTCATCTATGAATGTTAAGATTGATGCTGTCAATTCATTTCACGCAAATAATCCTTCTATGCAAATAATTCGAGTAATTTTTAACCACTGAAAATATCTTGAAATCTCCTTCTCTGTATAAGAGAGTATTACATGGCTGATGGAAAATTAAATTAAATAGAAATTAATTTAATCCAAGAACAAAAAATTGACTTATGTAGAAAATTTAATATCTTTTAGATTTTTATTGATTTATTGGGGCCAACAATATTTAAAAGATTTCCCTTGTTTTATTACATTTCAATATATTTCTGGTTGTCTATTTTGGTCAACTAAGCGAATGCTAAAGACAGGTAATCAAGTCCGTATTTGAATCACAGTCAGATGACGATGTCGACATCTGAGCGAACACACTCTTCTTTACAAACACCAGTAGAGAGACATTACATTCATGTCCTGTTTTACGTACGGGATTTCTTCGCCAATTGTGAATACAGCTGGAATGGATATGGAACTCGCTAACTCCCATCACGAGAATGACGCTTTCGCTGCTAATTTGGCTTTTATATTACCTATAGAAATTCTTAAAGATGTTTGATAAGAATAATTTTTTTCTCTTTAAAATTCAAAAAATTTCCCGTAAGAAACACTCACTTGAAATAAATATGCATTTTTGTGTCAGAAATATAGAAAATTAAAAACTACTTTATTTCAGAGGGAGAACTGGAAGTTCGAAAGGGAGAAGCTATTCTGGGGACCATGGGACCTGGTAAAGCATTTGGAGAGCTCGCCATACTCTATAACTGCACTAGGACGGCCACCGTGAGAGGTACTGTACAAATTATTATTATTATTATTTATTTATTTATTTTTTATTTATTTAATTAAAATATTTTTTTTATTTTTTATTTTTTGAAAACGCAATTAAATACTAATACGCTTTAACATGATAAATAATTTTTTCAAAATAATATAGAGTCGGTGCCTTATATTTAAAATGCAGCAAATTATTGTTATATACTTACTTTATCTCAATTGAGTGCCATATAATTTGCACGCAAGAGCCAATTCTGCCATGACCTACAGATTAAAGTTGATCAAGAAGCTTTACTATCATACATGATCAAGATGAGAATCGAATCCATGAGCTGCTAAACTGTTAACTGACGATATATGATCATTTAGTTACCAACTCAGAAATTTGTAGATTCATTTAATCACTTAGACAAATCTTACACAGCACACAAACATGTAACTTAATTTTTGAACTATTAATATTATGATTTCATAATATTCAATATATTAAACTCTCTCTCAGAGGCATGACAGTCCATATTTGGGGCAAGGCCTACATGCTCATATCTGCTTTCATTACTGAAGGCCCTTTGATTCGAAGCATGCGTCTCGGTTAAGTGGTCATGTCTAACGCAAAACCCCTGTGTTTAGTTCACAAGCATGCTATGTTCTTAGTTTTATCGACCCACTGAGGAGATGAAAGACTGAGTCGAAATTGTCCAACCCAAGGATCGAACCTCGGAGCTGTGCTTTGGGAGCATGAACGGATTTCGTCAACGGATTTCACTAACAATACTAAATATTAAGTTTCGTAATATTCACGTATATTTATTTATGTTTTTTTCCATTTAATATCAGTTGTAGTTTTAATAATTAAAATATGAAAGGAATATATCTGTTCAATGATATTTACACGTTATTATAGAATATAAAGAAATCTTAATTTTTAAAAACAGTTTTTTCATTAAAATACTTGAGATTCAATAGTATATTTTATTTAAATTAATTATGTACATCGGAAAACATTAGTCAATAAAATATTAATTATATTTATAATAAACTGTAATTCTTAACATCAGGGACTCCTGTTAGAAGATCTTGTTTAGCTTCCAAACTAAGTTTAGTTTTTAGATAGTTTCTTCTTTTTCATTAGTTCTTTCTTTCTCACTAGCGGGTACTTAGCGGGTATAAAACATGAACAATCTAAATGATAATCTATTTTAAATTGTTAAATTTTTAAATATATCTAATCTTATGATTTTACTAGAAAAACTACAGATTGGAGAAAAAACAGTAGGTTGTTTTAAATCTTAAAAGTGAATACACTTTTAACAAGTTACTCCTGTAGGTACAGCATTGCAGAAAAATGTTTCGTTTTCAACTCATATTTAGAATCTATTTTTTGAAATTATTTGATACTCGTGTCATTTTTAATTAAATTGCTCACTTGTTTCCAGCTAACTCAAAACTTTACAAACATTAAGTACATCTTTCATCAAAATTTTAATCTTTTGTGTGTTAAATTCTATTATCATCGTATTTTGAGGTCCATTGTTATATAAAACCACATCCATTGAATTTCCAGATCTTCATTTGCTTCTATGACCTCTAATAGCATTAAATTAATCAACACGAACAAGAAATTTTTACACAATTTGGAATATTTCGATGTTTTATTTTGTTTCATTCCCTTTATTTATTCCACTTTGAAGATTTCAAACATACCAAATTCAAAGCGTAGATACGTAAACGGACTTAGTATGGCTCCTCCTTTGACTCCTAAATTTGACACAATTTAAGAATCTCTCTAGATAACAATTTTAAAACCAACATTTTTCTAGCTGAATGACTAAGGGTTTCGATTCAGATCATGCAATGAGGATCTGGGTATCAATGTTACTGTTAAAGAGCTTCCATTATTTCATAGAATAATTGGGTATTTCATGAAATAACTGGATAAGTAAGTCAAAGTATACAATTGTTAAAAAATTTCGTATTTTATCCAACTATTTTATGCAATAATTAGTTATTCTATAAAATAACTAATGATAGAACATTAAAAAGAAAATTTAAAATTATTTTATAAGTTCATAAACAATTAAAATCTTACAGAAAATATAAATTTTATCTTCATCGCGGATGATTATGTGACAAATAAAAGGGGGAAACAGGATATAATTTACTGTTGTTCAAGTTGCTAACATAATATACCGTCTAATTTTATGTCTAAAAGCAACGAAAGGAAACGTATACACATATATCATTGTAAAACAGCTGTTCAATACTGAATAACAGCAATTAGAAGCGATTCAAAGAACTTACGAACACCGGAGATCAGACTTCAACGACAAATAATCATTATTCTATAAAATACCTAATTGAAATAGAATTCGGAAATTTTATATTCTTCAACTGACCTGTGCAAGTCATGAAATATTGATGTTATTTTTATAAATAACAGATAACTTAAACATAATCGATAAGAAAAAAAAAAAAAAAAAGATAATCAAGGTTGTTGGTACATTTGGTTCTCATAACGGGCTTAGTATGTTTGTAGTGGTAGGAAATCTACTTTAAACAATAAATCTCGGTCTAATTAGCTAATAAAAGTGATTCTAGATTATATTTTACATTGTTTTTGAAAAGAAATTATACCCAATTATTATTTCATGCATGTGATCTTTTATTCAAAGTAACATAAATTAAACAAAAATAATTTCATGCATTTCCTCTCACATGAATACTTGTTCTTCTCAGCTGTAACCGATGCTCTCCTCTGGGTTTTGGACCGCAGAGCTTTTCAAACTATCATGATGGTCACTGGACTGCAGAGACAACAGGATAATATTAACTTCCTCAAAAGGTATTTCTGAGTAGCATTGTTTTTTACATTTAATAACATTTCTTCTACCACTATAGGAAACATACATTAAACAAGAACATGGGCCTGAATAAAGAAATATATTTATTTTGTCACTTCTGCACAACTTCACATCTTTACTAGAACTTGATATGTAGGTTGTGATTATCAAGCTGCAGTGAGTAGAGAAGAAAGTATTTTTCCGAATTTCTTTTTAATGCACACTTTTTATTAGAGATAAATTATCATTTTAGTAACACCGAACATCTATCGAAATTCAGCATTCTCGATATATTATAAATGATTATAGTTACTGAACTATATTCATCCAATTGCAATTTTCAAACTTAAAAATTCTTAAAATGTAAGCAATTATTTAAAATCTTAAAATAATAACAGAAATACCTGAAAAAATTCTTAGTTTCTTTTAGAAATATTTGTTTTGACATAGAGATGTTAAATGCATACAAAATAAAGACTTTCTTATCATAGAAACTTGTCGAAATATGCGATGCCCTTCTGGGAAAAGTGAACAGCAAATTAAAATCTATTAATCCCATTCCATTAATTTCTTATCCATACCTTGCAATCACTGTACTATTTACTAATATTAATTTTATTCCGGTAAATTATTTTATAAGAAAAATCCCTTATTATTTCTAAAAGCTCATCAGAAGCTCATCAAATAAGAAATATGGAACAATGGAATTGGTAAAAGTAATTGCACAGTCTTTAATAATGCTTTCCGGGAAAAGTAAAGGATCCAGATTCCGAAATTTAGTTTATTATTTTTCATTTAGTTGACATATTTAATATTTGTGTTAATATCTGTTATTTATTATTGTATTCTGGTATTGTACCTGGAGCAGCTATTTGTTAAAATACCGCTCATAATCCAACAATCAGTATTTGGTTATGAAAAAATAATACTTAAGTTGCAAGATTTATGCACCATATAATGTTACAAAAAAATAGTCTCAGATATTTAGATAAACTAAATAATGGAATAAACATAGAATGCCATACCAAAACCAAAAGATAAGTAAACATAATTTCTCCTTGAAAAAGTATCATCGATGAGGTATTGAAAAACAACATGTATATTTCAGAAAAAAAATTTTATTTTTTTTTTTCTGAAATATACATGTTGTTTTTCAAATATTGTTTTTAAAATATTGTTTTTAATATAAAATATTGTAAAATATTGTTTTTTTAGTAAATGCATTATTTGTAAATAGAATACAAAAAAAGTTGAACTTAAAAACGATTAACTTAGCACAAAACAAAATTCATTTCAAGTAATCAACCGAATATTTGTGAAGATCCTATGCTCAATAATCAATAACACATTCCTGTTAGATATTCTTATATAGTCTCAGGATCTTTGAAAATACTATTTTATGAAAGAAGAAAGATACAATTGGGAGAAAATTTATATAAAAAAATTACAATGAGATCAGATGATGAAGTGATCCAATTTGGTGGCAATGCTCATGACCACACAACCCTCAGTGCCACATCTGTCAGGTAATGGATTTTTTATTAACTGGAGCAGAACGATCATAACTTCTAATGAAACCTTCGTGTATATTTCGACACCTCATGCAGCCTACTCATGAAGCTAGTATAAGACTGTAACTGTCCGCTACGTAAAAGAATCTATCGCAAGAATCCCCAAGTCAAGACAGGCAAACACAACCGTTCCAGCCGTAGCGCCCCAGTCCAGACAAGTTACTTCCCTGCCTGGCTGATGGTATGGCCATGAACATCCGAAAAGACAGTCGATTCGCCATCGGAAGAAGCCAGACGAACTGCTCCATCAACCCAGCTTGGGTGCAACACTCCCCGTCTTTATTGAAACTAAATTAAATCACATGACAAAGCCGGAACTCGTTATAAAGCCCTCGTAGAGAATATCACCAATATATGTGCCGCCTAGGGTCACGCGCCCTCTAAAGGGATTTTGTTGGAAAGTGAGACGTATTCTCGTGCAGCAGAGGAAAACCTAAGAAATCTGAACAGACATGCAACTGTACTATTGTCACAGGATGAGCCATAGTTTGCCTATTAAAGATTATGTAATATATAAAAATAATTTATATTATTATATTATGCATTGATTATATTTTATGTATTATATATAAGTAAATTATATTATATATAAAAATAGTGGGTGCTGGATATGCAGTTAACAGGTCCTGGTAGATATTTGAATATTATTTCTCACAGTTAAGAAAATTTGAGAAGAGTTTTATCATTGACATGAAAAGCTCAAGCTGTCCAGAGAAAAGTGTCACTCACCAGCTCCGGTTGTGATGTCAGAACAGGCTGAAATTAAAATGTACGTTAAGAGAGAGAATCTCTTTTAATTATATAAAATGTTTTCATTGAAAGTTCAGTCCCTTCATACAATCATATGTAGGGTTACTAGTTGTTCTATAAGCCATTTCCAAACGCATTGCAGAAACGAATCAGTTGTCCAAGATTCACTTTTGCTTTCCTTAACATTGAAGCATGGACAAGATATGGAAGGTTTTAAGTTAGCAAAGCGCTTAGTAAAGAATCCTCGTTTTTCGGTTGACAGAATCCTTGAATAAAGATTAAGGAATTTTCATTCTTTGATGAACAACAGAATTCTTAACACACTGTCGAGAGACAAACTGCTGTCATATCAAGGACAATGATTTGGAGGGCTGTGACAACCGTCCAACAACTCATGACAACCGTCCAATTCAAACTGTAGTACCAGAACATTAGCAGACCAGCTTTGTATAGATAACATTTTACAACTTTACGTAGGACTTTTTCTAACTTTTCTTCTATGGATAATTTTCCAGCAAGACAGGGCCAATCGTACAGATCAAATTGTTAAAAATTTTGTAAAATATATCCACACTTTCCCACACATGGACACTCTACTCTAATATTAAAATTTTATTTTAAAGAGCTGTTTTCAATAATATTGAGTGTATTGCTTCCTACCTTTTAATTTTAAATAAAGAATTTCCTTCAAAACAACTATTTGATTTAAATTTTTCATTAACTAAAAAATATCGATCATCTTTAACATAATTGACAGCTTAAAGATATTTTGTTTTAGTCATTATAGTAAATACGATGTTTTAAGCAACTTAGTCAAGCAATCTCAATTGGATCTACGTCTGGACTTCAAAATTTGGTTTTGTTATGTCGAGTTATATTTCTAGAACAGTATTTTGACGCTGAAAATGTAACCTGAGAATCATGTAAGCAATCATCAAGGTGGAACATGTGCTAGTTTAGTATCTTATCGGTATTACTTGAAATTTTTGATTATAAGAAAAGGGAAAAAGGTTCATTAACTATTAGCCTTCAAATTGATAACTGAACCACTTGGCCATTCTGCATTTCATGAATTGGACTTTCAGGGCTCTATAAACGTTTCTAATGTGGTTCGGAATCTGCTTCAATACGTACATCTCGGTAGAATTATCTCTCGTGAACATAAGTGAGCAGCAAACAAACAGCCTGCACCAACCATTAATTTTTTCGAACTTATTGACGTATCTGCTGCAGAAAATTTTACTGATTATTTCATAGATCTTATCAATATACTTCTTACATAGTGATACAACGAATTAAAATCTTAACATTATATTTTATTTTAGTGTACTTCATTAAAATTTAAATTTTTAGCCATTATTTTTACAAAAAGATTATTAACTAATCAGAGCTTCCTTTTCTGAGAACATTGTAATTATTTTTTATTTTATATTTAGGAAAAGAAATAATAAATTGGTGTTGTTAATACCATTGTTATTTATTTTCAAATATTTGAATCAGGTTATAATGATTGTAACACAATTTAAGAAAATATAAATATTTTTCAGAAATCAGGATGTCAAACTGAATGAAATAATGTGATTGCTTAACTATTGCATAATTATTTAAAATGAATTCTTTGGCTGAATTTTAAAATGCAGATTCAAAGGAACAATTGCCAAAGAATTTTTTCGAAAGCAATTCCAATTTGTACACCGATCATGGAAGGGTGCCAAACTAGTTTCAAGGGTTAAAATATCCTTCATTTGTCTCCAATTTATTCTTCATTATTTAGGTAATAAAGCACTGAAATTTTATTATTTATGAAACAACAATTACATGTTATTACCAATGAACAATATAATTTTTACAAATTTTTGTTTAAAAGAGTAAATTTACATTTTTTTTTTTCCTGTTCACAACCAAATACCTAACTAATTTTAAATACTTAAATTTCTCGTTTTGGGATCTTTTTTATTCTTTGAAGAGAAATTTTTAGATTGTTTAGGATACACATTTGGAAACAATCTCGATGACTGATAAGTACTCGTTTAGTTTCAAAGTGTAAAAAGTGCTTAGTAGACATTCTAACAGCCGAAATCTGTCATATAGGTTTTTCTCATCCCTTTACAATATCTGACAAGTAGACTTTTTTCAAACAATGATTCTTATAGATATATCGCAAAATTGAACCCCAGAAAACTCCCAAGCACCCACTCTAATTGATATGATATTAGAAAGTAAGCTTTCTTAAGTTAGAATAGAAATAGAAGAATTATCTTATCAGGAACGCTTTCTTTCTAAGTTTATTTGAAAATATCTTTGAAGTACACCTGTATAACATGTATAAAGCTTTTCCCTAAAGCAACTTATATTCGTGTCATGAACATGCAAAACAAATGGGAAAAAATGTGCCATGTATTAAATCCAATGTAATATGTATTTTTGTATTTTTAAATATGTATTTTTATACCAAACATAATTATCTATCAATCGTTATAATAAAAGTTGTTGGTATATATTTTTGCTTTTACACTTTAATATCTGGACTCCTATCATACAATTTCATGTACTAAAAATGAATATAAAGTCAAACTACAAGATAATCATACAGAATCAATCGTAGAGATTCTCCTGTTTAAAAAAAATCGAAAGAAACTTTATTTAATCTTTGAATATTAATTTACTCAACTTTGTTGGAGCGAAGTACCAACAAGAGTTGAGCTGGAGCACCAACTTCAGTAAAGTCAAGCCGATAAAGTAGCCCTCCAAGAAAACTGAAGCTCAAAATATTTTAACTGTTTATACTGATATCATGTGAGTTAATAGTTAATACATTATATTTTGATACCCATTTCAACTGCCTCCTCATTAACTATAATTCTTTTCTAAATTACTTTTATAAAATTGAAAAATCAGCAACTCAAAATTGCATTAGGGCTTCCAAAGAAATTGAATTCATTATCTTACTACATGCTATTTTATTAAACAATTTCATCTAAGAAAGTCAACTAATCAAACAGAGGAGCAGTTTGCTTCCAAAGCATCTCTAAAATTATGACACCACGCACTGAACTACCTAAAAATGAAGGTCACCATTTTAACGCAATTCAGCAGCTATCGCATAATTTGACTTTTCATTTATATTGGGTCATATTCACATGTCACAATGGAGGAAACTTTGAATACTCCCACATATCCAACAACATCCATCTCCTTTTGTTCAACAATGGCTGGTACAGAAACCGAAACCACATGCTCCAAAGAACCTTGTCTTACCACTAAACCACGATGAACACCTTTAATATCATAAGTATCGCAGACACGGTAGTTTTCTCAAAGGGCGAAGACTTATATAAACATCCAATTATACTATAATCTCCCTCCACACCATCACAAGAACTCACAAACACATATGAATCTTCGTGTAATTAACTTCCTGTTACTGGTCGGACATTTTACTGATGCAACATGTTTCTGAAATTGATGAACCATTCTTCATCATTTACACATTATGCTTTTTATTCCATATGCTGTTATGATTTATTCCATTGTTTTATATGCTATCTTATTCAATAAATTGTAATTATATGTATTAGAATTGTAATGCAGAGCCTAATGCGTAAGACTTCTATACGCCTTTTTTGATGAAGTGTATAAGATGAGGTTTACCTGTTAACTGATAGAAATAGATCAGGGCTTCTTTATCTATGTATATATTTGAAATAAATAGGAAATACTGAATAAATTTCCTATAACTTTATTATTATTTTTTAACTAATTAAAACTTATGCAAGTAATATAATGCTATTTGATTATAAATTTTGATATTCAATATATTAAAATATAATAGCGTGTTTATTTTTAAATTTATGAGCAACGAATTAATAAACAGTAAAAAATAACTAAAATTTCACGAATAAACAAAGATAAGTTATGTGCGTAGTAAAAACTTATGGAAAGTACTGCATTACTGGATGAATATTTCTAACGGAATGAATGAAATGAAGCTATATTTTGAAATATGTAAGATTCAAAAGGTTGAGAATTTAGCTATGGAATTTCATGTTGGCTTCTTATACATCTATTTTGGTTTTGCATATTTCTTGACAGGAAACAATCAATCGTGTAGCAATCACGTATGATTGATTGTTTCCTCTCTGGCATTCATCAATCGTTGCAGCCTTTACAATTAATGCTCTGGACTTTATCTCCGCCGCTCTTCATTTATGAAACTGAATCCTATTTCATGAATTAAGCTTGCTTAGTTCCTAAACATGCTTAGCCAAAAATTGCTTAAACACTCTCGAGTTTAATTATTTTTTCAATTTTAAAACTCAACTATATTTGAGAATTCAAACAATAATAATTGATTAAATTAAAAAATAAATGTTTCCATATTAAAGGTCTATATTTCAGTGAGTGTTTAAAATTACACTGAATATATTTATATATTATAAAAACCACGTTGAAATAAAGATGAACTATAAAAAAAATAAGTGTTTAGACAAATTGAAGATTTACACATACCACTTAACGTTCACAGGTAAGTAACGGTTAAACTTCTAACGTTGAACTAAAGAGAGATTCACTAGGTTCAAGAAGTATGACCTTTGTTATAATTCGAGATCTTACTATAAGGTTTTTGTAATAGATCCTACCAGGTTGGGTTTCAGTCACTATTGAGCAACAAGAAATGGTCATTGTTTATCATTGAGTATGAGATTTAACATCAGCTGTGTTGGTATTGAAATTTTCTGATTGATCACACTTCCTACAGAATCATTTGCTTAGTTTGTCTCTAAAGTAGATTAAATACTATGTGATGGGACACAATAGAATTATTACATTTCCAATTAGTAAATACTTTTTTTTAACCAATAGACAATCAACAATCAAAGCTCTGCGGAAAATGTACACTCAAGGTATATTGATTCTCGATAGTCTTTTTATACATACTTGGATTGTTGTTTGCACCAGCACAAACTTCCCTGTACCTAACCCAGAATTCGGCATACTAGTTAAGTGGAACCAACCGAGAGGGAATGTTTCGTCATTCTGAAGCAGGGACCAAGCAGAAGACCCCCAATACTTGACTTGCCATCCTCCACACCAGGGGTTATTATTTCACTTGGAGGACATGGTGACCATGACCTATTTAACGTGCCCCAGCCGCCTTAAGTAAACAAGAAGGATATTTGGCTAAGAGGAGATTCGAACTCACTGCCTTTCGATGATGAGAACAATGCCCTAACCCATCAGGCAACTGTGGCTAGTTGCGGGGTGTGCCCTAAGCCTTAGAGAAGGACTTTCGTCTTTAGTCCAAGTGTATGTTTCTCCAGAAAGCACCTTCATGTGAAATACTGAATCATTTTCCTAATACCGCAGAATCAAATCACCAACCAAATCGACATTTAAAAATATTTATGTGTTGATGAGCTACTAAAAAATAAAAACCTACTATTTTCATCAACCATTGTTGAAACGTGGATTGGAACTAACCTGGATGCCTCTATTTTTAAGAATGTGGTCATCTAACTAAACTCTATACCATGCTTGCTAGAAACAGAATATCTATCGAAGAAATGGCTCTCCTGAAATATTATAAGTGCTATTATTATAAAAATAAATAATAAGATAGTAAAATATTTTTTTGCATTTTTTTAACGCTATTTATGTCAAAATGTAATTGTCTTGGAGAGAATTTTCTTTTAAAAATTTAAATTTTTATACTTTTATAATTTGTTATTGATTTTGTTTGGAATAATAAGATGAAAGGAATATGATTACAAAAAAAATTCTCTGAAAAAATTTAAGAGGATGATGATTTTCAGAGCTGCGTTATATAAGTCAGCATAAACATAAATCTGGAAATGTTAACTTCTTAACTGTATTATCTCTATTACATTATCTTGTGTAATAATCATTTGTTTTTTGATTTACTTATTCAGAATTAAATATTATTTAAAAAAACATTTTACCTGTATAGTAAAAATGAAATAGCTTAAAATAAAATGTTTTAAAGAATTATATTAATATTTTTTTTTCTATTTTTGCTTAGTGTACCTCTTCTAAAAAACCTGAGCAATGAAGTCCTTTCCAAAATGGCGGACGTTCTGGAAGTAGTAAGTTTTCGTAACAGTGATTTCAATCCCCGAAGATAGTCACACAAATTTCATAGTCTTATACAATAAAAATATTGAGTATTATTGATGCATAATTGTTTACTTAACGTAATCTTTTCTATTTCTCCTTATTTTTCTAGAATTCAGTTTTCATAATATTTATTTTCTTCCTGAACTTCCCAATATCTTAACTACTGTACTTGTAATTAATTAGTTTAAGCCATTTTTTGACTCATTGATTATTTTAAAATACAGATTTATTTATTTATTAAAAAAATAAGCTTTATAAATTAATTCATTTTATTCAATTATTGTTTTTTAAACTGAATGAAATAAATTATTTGGAAATTTAGATACTTACGGAAGTTTGTTGCCTTCGTTTTAAATCAGAAATGTTAGTCGTCAAATCATTAATTAGCAAATGGTCATTTCAAGTTAATTTGAGGGTTTATTTGAGGCATGTGTCTCCTTTCCTAGTAAATTTTTATTTCTTAACGTATTACATTTCATTCAGAAATATCTCTTGTTATAAAAGTGTGAGCGTTTTCAATTTACCGAGGAGGAAAGAGGAATCTAGACTTTCTGCCTTGCATTATAACTGGACACGAAATGAAATCATATATCAAGAGAAATATCTGGCGCTGCAACGAGTAAAGAATATTCATCTTAAAAACAGGCATTCGATCTAATATTTAGCTCAGTGGGTCGAGACCTCTATTTACAACAGTAGTATTGTTGTTGCATCAGCATGCTTCCCTGTACCTGTTCCCGAGTTAGGCTCTACCAGTTAGATAGAAGCAGCCGGGTGAGAATCTTTGTCATTTAGAAGCAGGTGACTTCCCAATACTTGGTCTGCAACTCCCAAAGGTATCATTTCACATTTAGGACAATGCAGCTACTGCGGATTTGCCCTAGCCACCAATAGCGAACATGTCAGATCTTTGTTTGAGTCGGAATTTGAACTTACTACCTTCCTATAACGTGACAAACGCCCTAACCAAACAGGCAACCATGTAAACTATTTGTTACAATTTATTCTCTCTTCAGCTAAGGAAATCTCTTTCATTAAGTGGTGCGAAGAACAGCAAAATATTAACGATGAAATAACTACTGACTAGTTTCATGTGAGGAGCATGTTCTTTGGAATCCCCTTCCGTATCCTAAAAGACAAATGGGCGTCTATGAAAAAATATTCGATAACCATGGTAACCCGTTCGTCAGAAGAAAAACAAAGCTGTGTGGATTTTCCCCTAATGTATTCGACTATCTCAAGGATCAGCACATTCTTTGCTTCTGCATTTAATGTCTTAACTAGAAAACATTTAACGGTTTCATTTCATATCCACCAAAAATCCATTGGTGGGGGAAAATCCACACTATGTTCGGGTTATTGGCATGCTTATGAAACTGAAGACCCCTAAAAAGAAGTGGCAAACAATGAGCTTGCTTAAGCCAAACAATGAGCAGACAAATATGTTTATGCAATACGAAGCACACAAAAATTCAAAGATTCGTTACCGTAATGGGCAGTAAACATATTTAAAGCTATTAAGTAAAATGCTTCTAACACAAACCACACTTTTTCTCAACTCATTAAGATTTCTAAATATCTCCCATTTAAATATGATTATTCATTTTGAGTATAAATTTTAATTTCTTCATTACGATTCCAGTTTATTTTTAGATAATCAAAATGTTTTTGCCTCTTTCTTGTATTACACAACCTATTATTAATGAAATGTTTTTTTTTTCTTTCCATTAAATCAGGATTTCTACCCTGCTTCAGAATATATTATTCGCCAAGGAGAAACCGGAGACACTTTTTTCATCATCAGCAATGGAAAAGTAAGATTTATATATGTTTAATTTTAGATGAATTTCTTTCCACTATATATATTATTATTCAAACAAGTTTGTTATAGAAACGAATACTTTTTATAAAATGCGAATGAAACATTTTCGTCAAAAAATATAAGATACATGCTCATTTCTAATGAGAATAATGTACTTTGATAATCCTTATAAATTAACTTCTGATACTACTCACCCTGTCCGGTGATCAGTGTACATGTCTGCGAAGGGGAAGGTCCTGGTTTCAAATCTTGATTCGAACATGTATGTATTCTCTCTCTCCTGTCTTTGTTCTTTCATTGTGTGAATGGTTGCCTACCCTATAAACGGGTATCTATGGCATGTGTGTATTGAAGAAGTCAGAGTCCACACCAAATTATGGTTCAATTGAAAAAGTGGAGTCGCAAACCTCATATTGCCAGTGTAGCTGGCACAAGATAACAACAACATTAACTTCTTATAAATTAACTATAAATGTTAGTTATAATATTCTATTCGTAAAACTAACTAAATATGTTTAATTTTCATTGTATGAAATTTTATCTTCTTGTTAGGTGCGCGTCACTCAAAAAGTTGTTACTGATGACGGTCTGTTCACGGAGCAGGAAATACGATGTCTTGAAAGAGGAGAATATTTTGGGGAGCAAGCTCTACTTAGGTACCTATTGTATGTTTAGATACGATCTTAATCAAATTTTGATTTTCACCTTAATCGAAGTATACCTAGAAATGTCATTCATTAAAATAATGAATTCATAAATGAGAGTTATACAATGAAAAAAATGCATATTTGTCATACATAATATGGATGATACTTTATAAAAAAGAATACTAACATTAAAGACCAATCATTCTAATTTTAAATAATTCGGATTTTTTTTTTTTTTTTTTTTTTTTTTTAAATAAGAAATGCGTTTATTTTACCAATACATTATTTCCATTTTTCAATCATCAATTAAACAAAAATTCTTTATTTTAAAAATAATTATTTTAAAAATTTACTTAATTATAAGCACTTTTTATCCAAGATACTGAAATGCCGACTTTGTTTAGCAGAAACATCTAAAGTTAAAAACATATATTCATGATATATCATAAAAAATAAAAAATTCTGTATTTGGCACCTTGTTGCAATAAACTGTTGCTGTGCACTGTTGCATACAAAAACAAGACAAATTGTTAAATGTCTTATCTTTAAAAAAAATTTATTTCGTAATTGTTGAGACTTCTTGGCCTTGTTCCTTGACACTGTTCCAGGAAATCTGAGGCACCGCTCTCTATATTTTCCTGAGATTATAAACATCGTAAGGACGATGACAAAGGAGTATTTTCAATGTCTTTCCCATTCTAGTAGGACTTTGTCGATTCTTGAAATATATACAGATGTAAAACGAAAATATGAAAATCATTTATTTTTATGAGAATATAATATTTTTTATTCCGATGTCTCATTTTCAGTGTTATTTTGAAGTTTTAACATAGAAAATTGGAAATCTTTATGATAATTTAGACGTGGTTTGCACGGTAAAATTTTGGATATTTAAATAAAAGTGGAGGGCATGATTTTAATGATGAATATATAAATTAAATACGAAAACAGCTTCTTAAATTGCAATTATATGAAACCACCGACGTCTGCTGGGTCAGTTGCTTTTGACACCGCGTAGTAAGTCTCCAAATGGTTCAAAGTAAAGCATTTTATCATCCACCACTGAAATTAATCTCCAAGTAAATTTTTCATAAACAGTGGGCAGTATTCACGCATCATAATGGAAAAAACCCGGAAAACTCCCAAGCACCCACCTAGATAGATATGCAGACAGAAATGCAAACATCTCCCGTTGTTCAATAGTAATTAGGATCAAACCTAAGACTTTATGCTCCTGGGTCTTACCATTTAGATTGCTGTCTTACCATTAGACCTCGATGAGCTCAAGAAAGTATAGGAGCCCGGTATTGATACTGGTGTCTTATTATGCATTAGTACTATTATTAAACATAGAAAAATTGTATTAAAAGTGCCAACATTAACAGTACACCTTAAAATTAGTGTAAAACAATTTAATCCTTGATTGCTGCATATAAAAAAATTATGATTTTCATATTTTTTTTCTGAAACTATCATGAATTTAGTTCATATGTGAATGGATAAACTACTTCTTAAATATCAAATAATGTCTTAAGCAATATATTCAAAAATATGCTCCCTATATTTTTTTATATATGCATTTATCCATTAGATTTAGATGCAAGAATTGTCCTCAAATTTCTGTTATTTTAAATCTGTTAAAATGAAAGATAGTTCTCAAATATATGTATACAATGGATACCACAAACCTATAATATATTCTAGGTATTATATTTCGATTATCCGCACTTTAATTTATCATTATAGAAACTGTTATTTTTTGCTGTGTTTACTACTCAAATAATTTGTTATACACGTTAAAATTATTTTTGTGAATGGTGCTATGTAATAAGAAAATATATATGGTTTATATTAAGTGCCTAATAATTGAAATTAATTAGTTTTGTAAGTTGTAGCTATTAAAATTATTTAATGATATTTAAATATCTGAATGGAAAATATAATTTTTTTACAAAATACAACAATTAATTGAATACTTAACTTATCTGAGAATGAAGTAGTAGACAGCCTGCATTTAATTCAACAGATGATGGTTCTAAATCTCACTTTAGATATAGATATTTGCTCTAATTTGGAATTCAATTTGAATTGAATTTCCCAATACAATTAGTCTTCATAGGCAGGAAAATAACCAGCTAGCGATAAGGAAACCACTGCTTACAAAATGCTTACCTTAATAACTTTTAGCTGTCAGAAATGTTTCTTGTGATAAATATATAGACACATTATTTATTAGATTTTATGAATAATTTGGGAATAATAGGAATTACAATGTATTAATTTATGGAAGTATCGACATTTCCCCTTACTTTTTTATATTTAAATATTAACCATATTTGGAAATAAATCCAAAACTGCTTCATTATATAGTAACAAACAGTTGATTCGTCATTATTAAAATTACAAAAAATTTAAAAATATGTGTCAGTGAAAAAAATAGCAAAATAAAGAGAATAGTACTCAACAAGATGAAAGCTTATTTTTGCTCTTCGTTTTAAATAATAAAAATATAATGAAAAAGAACACAATAGAACAAAATCTCAAGATGAAATTTTTTATTCTCCGCATCAATAAAGATTTAAGCACGAAAATATTTTCTCAATCACGCCAAAGACTTCCTTATTTAAAAAGATAGCCTTTTATTTTCCTTTCTACATTTCCCGATAATCTAAAAGTTATCATTTCTCAATATAACTTAGTGTTTTTTCAAAACTTTATTTTTATTAAGAGAAATATGAGTATATTCATTATAAGTTTCGCATTTCGTATTTTTATAGCTGTATTATAATGTATTGATGGGAAATCTGCTTGCATTTTCGTAGAAAATAAGATCATAGCATTAAAATCAATTAAAATTTGATTGGTAGTTATAGTTTTAAGATTGAGTGTAATCGACTTGTACATACAAATAATTGTACATTTGTAATTGAAAAGAGAGGAAGAACTCATCACAAAATATTAAATTATTTTATTTTCAGAGAGGAGCGAAGAACTGCGAATGTCATTGCTATGGATCCAGGAGTAGAATGCTTAACACTTAACAGGGAGTAAGTGTCCAGAATATGTCACTTTTTTAAAAACTGTTAACTAAGGTGACGTTCTTTTTGATTTGTCATTATGGTGATGACTGATACGATGACAAATTTAATTTTTAGAAAGTATTTAAATTGATTATTGATTTATTCAACTATTAATTTTAATTAAAACAAAATCAAGTAAAAAAAATGAAACCCAACTTCATCTTTTTACTTTGAACATTTCTAAAAACATCATAGTGATTGTTCGAATGTGCCGAACTACAAAAATGTAAGTCTAGAAGAGCCTCTATTTAACAAAAGATATATGTATATAACCAATATAATTTTATTATATTAGATATTTATATTTTTATTATGTAAACGAAGAAAAATGGATATAATGGGTGGTATATATCTATGTTCTTAAATGGCATTGGTAGCAGATTTTTACACTTTACAAACATATTATTACAAATCACGAATATTATAATAATATATTATTATATATTAAACATAAAAAGTGTTGAATATAAATGATTGAATATTATTTTATTATTAATTCTTTTATTCAACATATCAATAGAATCCGTGAAAATGACTCTTTTTTTCAAAAATTGAAATTTCAGAATTTCTGCCTTACTTTTTTAAAAAATCTAACGCTATTGACTGTTTTTTTAAATTTTAAAACGATATTATTTTTGTTCTCTACAGCGAATGTATTAAAAATTTTCACATTACTCTGCTGATCTTATTATTTGAAACATGGGTGGAAAAATTCCTAATTTACCAATTAGTAACTTCGTAAATAAATATAATTTTCAATCATTTCGTATTTCATTAGATTTGTTTACAATTGATTCATGAAACCACATTTTCAGTGTAAAATAGTATTTAATATTGATACATGAATAATAAATGTCTTTATTTTTGCCAAATTACGATATTTCAATGAAAGCTGATTACACGATTTCAATAGGAAACCACGACCCTTGAGTGTAAAGCCCACTAATTATCCTAAAGTGCTCATTAATTTTTAATATAATCTAAGATTCATTGCTTAAACGAGGAAAGGATTGATTTATTTGTGAATCAGAATCATTAACTGATTAGCAAATTTTTCAGTATTTTCACTTTATTGTTTTTTTACTTAGTTTAAAATTACAAACAATAATTTAATAATGCGAGCTTATTTTATTTCTGATAAATTATTTAAAAAATCCTTTTGATATTTTTTATGAAAAATTCCTAATTTATTCTGTATAATAAATAGAGAAAGCAGAAAATGGCATATATACCATTATTTTCTTCATAAAATTCAATAAACTGAAATTGTGGTATAAATGTGCTTAAAGTATAAAAATAAAATATATTAAAATTAGGATAATATGTGCTCAAAAATTGTAATTGAACGAACATTAAATCAATGATTTTTCTTACTGAAGGCCGTATAAATTCCGACGATGATAAGAGATCCTGACAAACAAGTGTATGCAAATTCATTGAAATCGAGTGAGGAAAGCAATCTATAACTCAGCTCTTTGAAATAGTTTCAAGTTTCGACATTTCTGTTAGCTTTGCATGAGAAGGAAGTATTAAGTGCAGTGTATTAAGTACTGTATTATATGACTATGTTGAAGTTATCTTCCCATTTGGTATTCTATGTATTTTTCCCAATGAGTTTTGAAATTGAGTTTTCAACTCAATAGGAGCCAAAGTTAGTTTAAATTCCTACAAGGAACATTGTTTCAATGCATTTATTATTTTACAAAAAGTATCATGCTTAAAGAGTAATAGAGTAAAGTATGTAGAGTCACAAATTCATTTAAAGGACATAAAATTCCTAATAAAAATTCATAAGATAGAAAAAATTTAAAAGTCATTAAAAAAGAAAAAAATTACTTTTTCAGATAAAACTAATATTTTTTAAAATATTCAATTAATTAGTTTCTATCTAAAAATATTTAAGATACTTATTTTCATTAACGATTCATAGTTACATATTTTCACACACACACACACACACACACACACACACACATATATATATA
>JAPDSC010146879.1:130857-175308 GCA_026290005.1 Latrodectus geometricus | reverse complement strand
ATATATATATATATATATATATATATAATTTGTATGTATGTACATATAGCATTTATTTCACACAAATAACGTTTGTGTGTGAAATTTAGTATTAAATATGTAAAATCACATGTTATCTATGAATTAATTATAACTAAATAATATTTACGTGTACAGTTATTACTAAAACATAGAAACGTTTTACAAAGCATAGCATTTTCTTTGATTAATGAAAATCTCCCTTGGCCAAAATAAACATAAAAGTGTATGAATCGAAATATTACCAAAATATCGTATCAATATAACTAGAGTTTCAAAGATTACAAATATGTAGATATACGATGTTATTCCACAATTACTATTATGAATGATGTGTTACAAGAATCATTTCTTATCTGGAGAATAAGCAGTCATCATTTCTAATGACTGCTTATTTCTTCAAATACTAATATTAGTTTTGTCTGAAAAATAAGCTGATACAAGAATCAATTGAACAGGAAGGATAAATTACAAAGAGAGAAAGCTAATTTTTGTTGTGATAGTAACAAAAGTGATCAACCTCTAAGCAAGTTAAGAAAAATAATGTTATGGATATGTCCTAACAAGAAAAGTCATTAGTTCTAGTCTGGCAAGCGAATCGTAAAGTTTTCCAAAAAGAGTAACTTTTATTATGACCCTATTCTTATATTTTTGGTATTCAGTGCTTTTATTGCAATAAATCTTTGTAAAGGAAGAAGCAGCAATATGAATTGGAGGTTATTGCTGTTTCTCCTTCAGCCAAACCGAATTGGAATCCCAAAGCCAATCATAAATGCTGTTTACTTACTCTATTTCTTTTCATGATACGAGAAAGAATGTCACTGAATCAATACCCAATGTGTAGCTTTAGTACCTTTTAAGAAAACGAGTAATAAAAATAGAGAAAAATTCCTCCTCCCACCGATTATTCTCAAAACTTATTTATTTTTTCCCAGGACAACGATTAATGATTTTCATATCTGCCAATCCGAATTTTTCAGAGAATATTAAAAATTCCTTTAACTCTGTATGTGCAGTGACTGAATGGTGAGTTTCATCAAAAGAATAAATGGCCAAATGTATTTAATTAGTTCATGAAAAAATTTGGTTAAGAGAGATATCAAGAAAATAACAAGTTAGTGATGTCGTTTCACTATATATTAGTTTCAGGCAGAACATAAAAATAGCTCTTTAGATATTTCAGGAAAAAATGCGCAAAAAAACAATGTTTTTGTCTAAGGGTTATTATATTTGCAATCAAAATATTCATATATATTGAATAAAAAAAAAATAACCTAACATCTGAAAACCATTACTAGGCATTAATATTAATTACTATGCATGTAATTAATACAAATGCCTATGTATGTCCACATTTTCTTTAATAAATCTGTTTTCACGTTTCGTACAAAAGAATAAGAAAAGTCCCAAGTATCCACCCAGATAAACGTGTATTTAGAAAACAAATGCGTCCATTTATCTCTCATTATTCAACAATTTCTCGAGTTCAAATTGCTATCTCTTATTCCAAATAGAGTTGCATCTTCATATTTAAAAGCGTAGAAAATATTTTTATAAAAGCTGTTTGCTGATTGTTCAGTGTCTATTTACCATTCCGCAAAAAACGAAACTTAATATATCAAAATATAATATGACAAAAAAAAAACTGCTGGCGTAATAAATTAGTGTTTGCGATATAGGAAATAAGCCATTGTAACGAAGAGCACTCCATCTCTTTTCCCAAGAGATATTTTGAGTTTCTGTAAAATTGATAAACATTTTTAGAAGCATTATGAAAGAAATTTTATAACAACAGAAATATTTGAAATGCTAAATTGTTGTTAAAGAAACGAAGAAACGTTTTCAATTTTAGGAAGAAATACGACAACTCGGGGAAATAAATTGCTTATTAATAATACTGTTCAAGTTTTAGGAAGCAAAATAAATTCTTTTACCTTATATGTGAAAATTGTCTCCCCACGTATATGTTACGCGATTTCTGAGAATTCATTTTAATGAAACTTTTATATATATATATATATATATATATATATATATATATATATATATATATATATATATATACTCACCTTCACCTTTTCATTTTCATTTCATTTCAGATCTTTCAATCAACTGATTGGTGATTTGCAAGAACTTCAGACAAAAGACTATGGAGACGAAGAAAGGCTCAGAAGGTTGGTATTTCTAATTCTCAGCAACATAGTTTGCCAACATTTCTTTTAATTGTGTTAGCTCTTTAATCACTTAACACAAAAAGTGATAGTCTATATAAACCATTCATATTTAATATATTAAATATTTGACAATCATATATTTTGTGCTGTACTATATTGTGAATATTTGATCACTTATGAATACTTCTGTAAAGTAATAATTTAGGTGTCACCATCTAATCTTTATTATGCGTTTTGATTTCGATTGGTTGATTTATTGCTCTAGAAAACTTTTCGTATACTCGACAACTAATTTCGACTGCGGCCGCTGACTTAAAATGGATTTCGAAGAGTGACATGCATAACTATGATATGAGTCGAAACCAACTTTTTTACGAATTGGGGGAATTAGAATGAGTAACTGGGATATATAGCTTTAAAATGTGGGACTGAAAGATTGAGCGCTAACTAATTATTTGTCATTAAACTTGGAGATGAATGTTTGGGAAAGCTCGTTTCATCTTCGTGATCTAATTGTCGCTTTCATAAAGCTCACACGTATCAATTTATCGCTGAAGGATCTGATGACTTGATTCCAATGCCTCCCATAGCTCAAATAGCTTCTTATATTTTAAATTTTCCTGACAATGGACTACGATGATACTAAATAACATTTTATTCTTTTCGTGAATAAGAAATATTTTACTGCGTTTGTTTTGTGTAATATAATCTCTCTAAAGACAGTAATTATCCTAAAGTGTGGCTTTAAAAAAATAATTTTTTTAATCTAAAATTGTTCCTATTATCCTCATTTAAGGGAAAACCTTTAAGGAAATGATTTTTTTTAATAAAGTAATACAAAATAGAGTGAATAATATTGCTTTATTTAATGATTTTAAAACTTATTTTACTCTAACTATAGACTACTTCATTAATATAAAAAATTGAGATCTGTAAATAACAACTTTAAACTGTGTTTAAGTAATAAATAACACAAAGATTTCCTTCTGAATCTATAAACTAATGAGTTCGTATCCATAAAAATAATTAGTTATCGTAAGAAAACACATAAATTAAGAAATGTGAAACTCAAAAGAGAGAGCATTATTTCTTTTAAATTTTTTAAATTCAAAACTAAATTTTAAGTGTTTATTTTATTTTATATTTTTATAAATGAGGCAATTTAACCTGAATAAGAGTTAAAATTCTACATTTTGAAAAGTCTTTCTTTTACATTCTCTTTTGCTTACAGATTGTCGAGTTCAACTTCTGTGACAATGTGTGTTGAAGAAGAATATAAGCACATCCAGTTAGATGACCTCGATGTTCTGGCTACACTTGGAGTCGGAGGCTTCGGTCGAGTTCAGCTGGTGAGTGTGTCTCAATTATTGGACAAAAAGCTAGATTTTTCAGTGTATAGCCTTACTATATATCCATTTATCAATATTAATAAACATTTATAATATTATACATATCGTGTTAGCTTTAAAATGAACGCAACTGTGGAAATCATTTTCTGCCTGTAATGGTATAGTGTCATCATGATAGTCGTTGCTATGGTAGCCAAATGAATAAACTCAATTTAAACTTTCTAACTTAAGAGAAATAGACTTTAAATTTGCTAAGATAATTTAAAATAATAATTAATGAACAAAACATTTCGTGGGAAATAAATTTGTACTCATTATACCTTACTGGTAGGATCATGGTTCTTAGAGTGGAAGATTCTTAGCTGGAACCACTGCATGTTGAACAAAGAATTTTAACTTATTTACTTTACAATTACTTTTTAGAAATGGGGTTTATCAGCCCGTGATTAACAGTTCAAAATAGGCCCTGAATGGCTATAATCATTCACTCTCTTGGTGGGTATCGAGCTCACAAATTGCTAAATTAAAAACCAAAATCATTATTATTCAATAGCCTTTCAAGGATTGTAATGCTTTCTGGATGTTCTTCTGGTAGTCTAGGGAGTTTTCCAAATATCCTCCTTTGAATACAGATCCTTATCTATGAAAATTCCTGTTTGAAAGTAAATATATAGTGAAAGCTCGAAAATGTCTAACAGCTGCTTTAATGTATCACGTTATTCTTTACGCGGTGTCAAAAAACATAGTATTAAACTTTAAATGTATATTAAAAAGTTTTAGGCAATATCATGAAAAGAAATTATCATCCCAGAATGTATAACGAAAACTAAAAAGAAAACATTAAAAATAAGTTTACTGACGTTTCTCATATACCAATCTCTTCAAACAACATCCATTTAACGCATGGACGAATATTTGTATTTTAAGAAAAAAATAACCACTTAAGAAGAAATATAATTAAACATAATGCGTAATGAAATGAAAATATGAGATATGTGTTGATAATATTTCAATACATTAATGTAATAGCGTACATTCATTCCATTCATATAATACACAAATACACGGTTTTTTGACTGGAGTTCACATTCTGCATTCCGCTCTTTCTACAGCTACTTATCCAACTTGTTTCATTATAGATGCGAGCACCGATCCTCTCGTATTCATAATTATTATTATTGTCATTTTTTGCATAGTTAAATCTAATGGGTTAAAAATTTTACAAAAATCACGTCCAATAGACGAATATTTGTCAAGAAAAATATAAAATAGACTTCACTATATATTAATTCCTTCAAAAAATGAAAATCAATGCAAATGATAACATAAAAATGTGGTCGGGTTTTGTAATTTTTCTAAAAACATTTTTTAAAAAGTCAAAATGACGTGTGTTAATCCAAAAGTAAATCTTGATAAAGTTCATACTACTGAATTTATAAGTTTTAAGAAGTTGCTTATATGCATGCAGATACTTACACAATGTATTCTAAATTTAAGTTAGTAACATTTGTTTGAAAAATGAGAAGCACTGAATGAAAGAGTTGCATCTAAATGCAACTCTACTCAATTACATTAGAGGTTTTATATCCACGTATTCCATAATTCAATTCCAAAAATATGACGTTTTTGTTTACTCTGGTATTATAAATGAAATGAAATTCAATTTAGCGTCTTTCTTTTTTCACAAATCGACGTCTGCTGAGCCTCGGTGAAGATGAACCTCCCCCAGAACACGAGCGTCAGTCAATGATTCGATTTCCAATTCTTCCGATGCATTCTTCACTCTGCTCCCTCAAATTCGATTCATTCCACAAAAGGCTTTAGCCTAACAACACGCAAAACACAAAGAATAATCTCAGTAACAGATGCATTAATCTATTTCCGTAACTGTTTTAAAACAAACAGAATATCTATAACTGTAATGGAACATTATGTAAATATTTTAAAACCCAAAATCACGTTGAGACGTGAACAAAATCATGTTTCCGTATCTTTTAATATTCATGGCATGCTGATTTAATTTCTTATGTGAAAAAAAATTATCTTTATACAAATTTATCTCTTTAACTTCTAAGCTAGATTTTCATGTAATATTGATTTTGTATAGTGTAAAATAGATTTATAAAATATACAAATTCCTGAAAATCCACTCATTTCCTGAATATAATTTTCTAAATACGTTCAAAACAGATAAATCCCAAAAGTCTTAACGTAAACGATTAAGAAATAATAAATGATCAACTCTGAGAAAAAGCCATAATTCTTAAAATTTGTAATAGAGGTGAATCCTCTCCTACAAACTTTTATTTCTTTACTAATTAAATGTGAATAACTTTATTAAAATGTAGTGGAATTATGACCAAGTTTATATTATGAACTCGATATATTCGGTGAATCAAGTTAAAAAATTATCACTAGAATTCTGATTCACTTGTTCGTTCCATAGATTGACTAAATATCTTTTGTTCACTAAATTTGCTTAATGTTTCGTGAGAGTTGTGAGCGATTAATAGGGTCGCGATTTTCTAACTGGAAGTTCTAAGGTACGTTAATGTTGAACATCTAAGGATGTATATTTCTAACTACGTAAACCATCAAGCCTGATTATAAGGAAATTAGACATTCTAAATTTGTAAAGGTGTTGCTGTACGGTTGCTGTTTTTTTATGGATCATGAGCCATGTTTTGAATCGGAAAAGAGGAAACCAAGAAAAACTACCAATCACTTACGTTAATTAAAGTGCATGCAAATTCCATCATCCATTATTTAACAATGAGTATGATTTAATAGCGGATTTTATATTACAAAATTCATGGTCCTATTACGTGACCAAAGATGAAAATAATTTCTTCTAAGTCTGCTGCCCTGTCTTCTTATATTAAAAGAAAGTGAAACCTAGATTAGACTTAACCAACAACCAATATATCTGTCTATACTATATATTATTTATGCGTATGATTTATATACAACAGTATAGTTGGTATCCTTTTTCATCAGAACTATATTGCTGTTTGTTAAGAATAAATTATAATCCCTTAGAAACGTGACAAATACGCAAAACATTTGTAAAGAGACTATCATAAGTTTCTCAAAGCTTAACAATTAAGCTCTGTCGGATTGGCTAATCCTGTATTCAGATTGACAGATTAGGATAATATATCAAGGAAAAGCTAGTTAATAAATTGCATATATTTTCATTAACAGCCTTCATTTAATCATAACAAAATTTATTCATTTTTAAGTTCTATCTCCCCCTACTCCCCCTCTTAAATATTTTTAATCTGTATTAATGATTATGAGAATGATTAAATTCTAGAATCTGAGTTGAAATCAAATATTTTAGATTATTGGCATATTGCTCATTGCAACTTATAAAGTCAGATTGGGTAATTTTTTTAAGACACCGTGAATGAATGTTGAATGATTAGCAAAATAAATCCCGGACGGTTTTTTATTAAAAGTATGTCACTTCGCAGGTTCATTTATTTGGCTTATTATGTCGGCACCAGCTATCGTAAATTATGTTTGTGTTCATAAAAATCGCTCGTGAAACTTTTTCTTTTACGTAATTCCCTTATTTTAAAAGTTTTATTTTTTACAGGAATGGATTTTGAAATTTGGAATTTACCAAGAGATGAAGATGCTTTGATTTCATTTGTACACAAAAGACATTATTCACTAAAAGCTAATGTGTTCGAATAATCATTTTAGAAAAATATACAGTCAAAGGGCAATTATAATCCAAAATTATTTTGTTTTCATTTATGCCGAGAAGATTAAGGTGTGGGGTCGCAAACTTGAATTGCTAGGTCGCATGTTCCGTCCTTCGCTGCCGTGCGCTTTATTTATTGATGATGTGTTGAGAATTAATATCGATTGAGTTTTGTGGATATCTTTTTAATGTTAATTTAATGTTATGCCACCTGTTTAAAACCATTATTTATTAGTTAATGTATATTTCTACATATCTTTTAAATGGGATTTTCAGCTTTCTGTATTTTGTTCGCACCGCATTGTATTAAATTCACAGAAAAAAATATTTTTAATATAACTATTTGTGTTTATTTAATCTTTTGTTTATATTAAAAAATTTAAATCGTGTTGATATAGAAGTAATTACGCTAAATTTATGCCAAAAAGTTTACATTTAACGGAAAAATACCCTAATCAGTTTGTTAAACTTGCACGCATTATAATTTTGTACTGTTCTAAAAAAGTTAGGTAATTTTCTTTTGCGTTTTTTTTTTTTTTTTTTTTTTTTTTTTTTTTTTTTTTTTTTTTTTTTAAATACTTAAATATGTATTATAATGTGTGTATCACTTTTTTCAAATTTTAATCCAACTGTTGGGTAATTGCGATTTTATTTATTTATTTTTTCCTTCGCCATAAATTTTGAAAACTATTATGCCAGTGTACACGAATAGTTTCAGAACACATTCATTTTTTAATTTAAGATATCTTAAGCATTTTTCTTTGCTTGTAAAATAAATGTATTTATAAACAAAAAAATTGTAATTTAATTTGAATTGTTTGTGATTTACACACGAGTTATTTGTGTATGCATATTAAGCATGTTAATCTAATTTATTAAAATTAAAATTTAATTTCAGAAATCAGATTACAGTGATAAAAAATATAATTTCCGAGAAAGATATTGAGGAAATATTTGTTAAGTCTTTTCACCAATTAAAACCATTTCTCTTTACTTCTAAGAGTTTGTAATACTTAATTTGTGTTTAATAGATTCTTTATAATATAATAAAAGGTAATTCAATACAAAACAATATACTAAAAAAAATTAGACAACTAAATGTTCTATAACCAACACCCTAAATAAATTAAAGATAACTTTTTTATTAAAACATGACCATAAGAGATATTAATTCAGAATTATTATGACATTTATTTCAAAACACTATAGCAAATATTTAAAAAGGAATATTCGTAATTTCTCTTGCACTAATAAAGTACAACAGAAAAAATAGCTTATAATATACAATTATTGACTTTAATTTGTTAAGTATATAAGATGCTGTATGTTTTTTATATTGCTAAAACTATTCGAGCATGCAGATACCACAAACATTTATTATTTATCAACAATAATAATGATAAATTTTTATTGACTTTTTGAAAGATCAGTTTTCTTATTGACGTTTTGCTTATTTCTAAAAATAAAAGAATTAAGCTTTCTTTTTTATATGACATCCACGACAAACAGTTGGTGATGAAAGAAGGAGCTTAAGGAAAGCCTTTATTTTTAATCAAAAAACTAAACAAAATTTCAAAAGCAATGATATCGCAGGCTGTCCAGTGGAGAATAATCTGTTTTGTAATCGAAAAGCATTTCTTAAAATGTAGACAGCCTTGATAAATCTTAGTCCTGACACCATTTCTGATGTTTATGTTTCCACAGCTGGATTTCTTCAAAAAACCTAATTCCTTTACTCCCGAGAAAAGTGATATTTCAATATTGCTGGTTATGTTTCAGTAAACATTAAAAATGTGTCCTATGAAAATAATAAATTTTATTACTTAAAATGATCAACCAAAAGAGCTTTTTTATGTTGACCTAAATGTTTTTGATCCACATGTATGTGTGTCTGTAAGTATTCTCAATAATTTCTTAAGCTGCATTGATTCCGAGAGTTTTTAATAGAATACAATTCAAAAATCGTTTAAGCTTCTTTTCCTGTTGCATAAAATATATTGAATTGGCTTTACAGTAAACTCTGAATATGTCTACAAATTTATATTCTTAGTCATACATTAAGTTATGAATATAATTTAGGAAGTTAAAATGTTCATTTAATATTAAAATAAGATAAATTTCACACACACGAATTAGAAGTTTTAAATGTCTTAAAACTTCTAATTCGTGTGTGTGAAATTAGAAGAATCGAATTAGAAGTTTTAAATGTCATACGAACATTCGAACTGCAGTAGCTTATATCGTTTCCGTGACAATCCGTAAGAGAAAAATACCGTTTCCATAACAAGGAAGTAATGGGGCCCAAACGAAAATTGTCGTTTCTTCCTCTGTTTTCATGCATTAAATTTCAAATGTTCCTCCACAAGTATGGTGGGACGTAAAAAGAAAGGTGCCAGCTCGAGTATCAATCTCCTCGTTCAAGGATATTTCAAAATTATGAAATAATTAGCTGAGCTTTGTGGCTTTTTCTGTGGAATTAGTTGGTTGAAAACATAGTGGAACACCCTAACCAAAAACTTTTAATAAAATTTAGAAGTAGTCAGGCTTTTCGTGTTAAATACAAATTTTATGAAATGGTTTTACGTTGGTAATGTGTAATGGAAAAAAAATCCATGCATTTAATATTGGACAAAAAATAGTTCTTTAAGTGTAGATAAAGTGAAGTTAAATAGAGAAAGCATGTAAACTTTCTATGAGTAAACCAAATAAAATTTGTGTTTAGCAGAACCTAAAATATAAGAAACAAGATGGAAAATTAATATTTAAAGATTTAAATATTTTTAAATAATTTGTTTTGAAGAGTATTAAATATTTTTTTCACAAAATAACTGTTTTAATTTTTTTTTTTTTTTTTTTTTTTTTTTTTTACATAATTTTAAAAAAAATTGCCAGTTAGAACTTACTATAGTTACATCTGTATTCTTTTTTCGGGGCTTTTATTTCTGCATTCATTTAATATCAATCTTGTATTTATTTTATTTATGACTGTTGAAATTTAATCCAGTGAAATATTCACAAATCAAACTATTGAAGGGACGATTTATTCAATGTTATGTAACTTATTTTCGATTTTACAGAAATGAAGTGAACTAAAAATGAACCAGGATGACAATTTCAATTATGTGATTATGCTTTTCCTCACTTAACTTTACAGTTCTTTAATTAAAAGCGTGGAGAGCAGAATAATTAAAATGTTTATAATTTTGCTTTTTTATGCTTTATATAATCACCAACTTAAAATTTCTAAATGAAATAACGATCACTTAATATAAATAGCGAAATAAATTTTTTTATTTTTTCTTTAACTTAAGAAGAACTAAACAAATAAGAAAGAAACCGTTATTGGCGAATTGCATGGTTGACAAAATTGATAACTTGCAAACACATTTAGAGCAACATAAAAAGCCATAGGTTGTAAATATGATATTCTTTCCCATTATTGTGCTCTCATAGTTAGCAGAATAACCAGTATATATTTATTTAATAAAAAAAATTGAGACCCTCCTTAATTTTAGGTATTCTCAATCAGCATTTTAGAAACAATTTATTGGGTGATATGATATGTAATACTTCACAGCTATACTGATACGAATCTTATTTTAACTCTGTTCTGTTTTTTTAAATACGAATAATAAATGTTTGTTTTTAAACATTTATTATTACAACTACATATGATACTTTTCAAACATAATATTTTAATATTTATTTAATGATGTCGATATCTTAAAATATTCAAAGATATTGACATAATATTTAAGTAAATTATCTAGAAGTTATTATAATGCTTGTAATTCTAGAATTAGTTTAGGTTCACATTTCATAATAATTTTGAAGGTTTTTAAAGTTGTGAGAATTGTAAGTTTTTAATGTATTTATAAATGCTTAGTAATACAAATTGTTGTATTACCAAGCATTAGCGCTAAAAATTAAGTAAAAATCATAAAAATACTGATAACTCGTTCAAAATGAACAACAATAAGTTTTGTATATATTTTTAGATACTGAAAATGCCAAATGAAAGTCCAAACTAGTTTAAGTATATTGTAATATGATACCTTTACGAGAAACTTGTGATTAATTCTAATTTCACTATTCTAAAATAAGAAATATGACCAATTCATATTATAGCTGTCATAAGTTACAATTTATCCAATGAATTATGATGAAGAAATATTGAGACATTAAAGTTTGGTAAAATTTGGCAAAAGAGAAACAAGATTTACAGAGAAAGAGGTTAATTAAGACATCTGTTAGTCTCACTCATATAGAAATCTTTCTTTATAAGGCATAAGCATTCTCATTCTTTTGGTTCCAAAGAAGTCGAAATTTCTGAGAGGAAATATAAAAGGAACAATTGTAGACGTGCTTTGTGCACTGTTATGAATGTTGCTGTTGTATTTATGTATATTTTTTGCTTGTAATTCTTTTGTTCTTGTGTTTATAAAACTAAAAACGACCGAATAAGCCAAAATTAAGTTACGCCCTCATTTATTTCAGCTTATAAGCTACATATCCAATCCTAAACAAAATTCGACGTGAGCTTAGTGGAATCAAAAGTCCTAGATTAGATATCAGCTATTGAAGAACAAAATTTGTTTTATATTGTGCTTTTGCTTTTAATAACCATATGAAGATAAGTATTTTTGAATTTTGTTGTTTTTCTCTTTCATGACAGGTGATAAAGCCCCACAGTCCCAGATATCCAGACGTGATGGATATTCAAATACATAACAACAGCATTCGATTATTGATCTATTTGGTACTCGATATCAAATGTATAGATTTTAGTGCATGCAACTCAGATAACTAATTGGTATTTACAAACACACAATGCAAGACACGTGTACTCCAGAGAAAATAAACTTGAATTGTCATTAAACAATACATTTGGGTATTCTGTTTTATACATTGAATGGATAATTACTTTTACAGTACCTTATTTAAAGATCAATTTTGGTTCATGTATCACAGGAATTATGTAAATATTTTTTAATTTCATTTTACATTATGAAATTATCAGTGCTATTCTTAGAATATTTTTGTTCTATAGGCACATTCATTAAATTAAATACATGTAATACCTTATTTTTTTATTTCTATTGTATATAATGTTCATTTCAAAGATTATGGCTCAAATTAAAAGTTGCATGCAGCTTTTTGTTACTTTTCGCTAAAAGAAACCAGTGGAATGTCGATCGTTAATTCAGTTATGTTCGAATGAACAAAGATACTTTAATGAGTTTTATAAATCATGTAAGTTTTTGTGTTTGCTCCTAGGTACAGTATATTTACGACAAGAAGAAAACATTTGCGTTGAAAATCCTGAAGAAGACGCACATCGTCGAGACTCAGCAACAGCAGCATGCGCTGAGCGAAAGAGCCATCATGATGTCCTGCAAGCACCCTTTCATCTGCAGGTAAGTGCATTTCGCTCTTCTGTTCCTTACAACAATGCACGTAAGTTGTGAATTGAAAGAGATGTTCAGTGTTATAGAATCCTTAATCACATTTCATGATGAACATATTATGATAATCAGATTAAGGGATCACAAAATAGAAAAAGCTAAATCAGAATTTATTCTATCAGAAGCTAGAATCACTAGTCAGATGTCGTTCTTTAAGGTACATCTATATATTATATATATATATATATATATATATATATATATATATATATAAGAAGTGATTATGTGATGATTCAAGTAAGAGCGATATATTAGGTAGGGAAAAAGAAATCCATTATTTTTACGTGAACTTTATGTAACTTCTTTTGGATTCACTTTGTAAAAAGGTTTAAAACAGCTTTCATGTAGATTTTTAGGTCTTGAGCGTTACGACTGCTGACATGCGGTTAACTTCGATCATTTTTGATATTTTATAGACATTTTTGACGATGCTGTATCCACATGCGAGGTGCATCTCTAACATCAAAAATACCTGAACGGAATCGACGAAACAAAAATTGTACGTAACTGGTTGTTACAGTCTTATATAGGACGAAAAAAAACCTTTCACAATTTTAGCCACCCGGCTATCTTTTTCACCGTTACAAGAGAAAAACGAAAATGTATCGAATTTTCTATTTGTTGTCTTCCATTTTTAAAACCTTGTACTCGTAACTGAATGAATCAAACAAAAAACCGCAAGAGGATATTTTAGTGTCAAATGTCACCTTTCCAACGAGCATAAATCTGAAATTGTTTGATAGATACCTCACGAGATATCGATCACTACAGACGTCTACCGAAAAAATAATGGATTACTTTTTCCCCAACCTAATAGTTATATATATATTTTTTCATTTGTTCTTAATTACCTTTCTTTTACATTTTAAGTGAGAGTGACCATTTATTATTATTTTTAACATGAAGTTATTTTTAATATGAATCCTATTTTTACTAAGTTAAGGGGTTGACAAGAAACTGTATTCATATTCCAGGATGTACAAGACTTTCCGGGATGACCGCTACGTTTTCATGTTGATGGAGGCTTGCTTGGGAGGGGAAGTGTGGAGCATACTCAGGGATAAGTAAGAGATCATTTTTTTACATATATATGCACATGTATGCACTGATTCGTAGGTACCATAGAAATATGCAGTTGAGTGTAAAGCAATAAGAGAGAAGAAGAATTCCTAAAAAGCGTTTTATATTTAAGGAATAGCTTAAATTGCCTATTCAACAATCTGTGTCAATCTCACCGTAATTGAAATTCTTATGCTCTTTTTTTTTTTTTTTTTTTTTTTTTTTTTTTTTTTTTTTTTGTTGATTGTACTTTTTGACGAAAGATGGTATGTAGTTTGTCGTATGTTACTTTCAGTTTCTGTTATCGTCTATTTCCATTTTTGTGTAAGTGCAGCTGACCGTTTAGTTTCTGATATTGTCTGATTTCTACTATATCGTCTACTGGTAGAAAATTTTTTCTAAAATTTTGTTTCGAGAAGATTTACCCAACCCCAATGCGATGTTTTATAAGTGGTTTTGTTCGAACATTCAGTAGTCTGTCCTGGGATTCAATATTGCGATATTGGAATTTCGTTCGTCTATATATATATATATATATATATATATATATATATATAGGCTTTTTCTTTGAAAACTTATTTCAGATGTGACTTCACCTGGGTAATTTATTATTTTTTTTTTCATTTTCATGTTTTATCCTTCTTTTTTCTTTTACAGAGAACTTTGAACTGTTTTCCCCTAAGCCATGTTTCTAAATGAAATTTGAATGTAAATGTAAATGTGTTTCCATTATAAACTTCAAAATTGTGAAAGCTATATCCTGCGAAATGTTCTTGTAAGAAGCTAAGATAAAAAAAAAAAGGAAGTTTCCTCCAACGTTTCTCTACTTAAGTGTCTGGATGAGTAAATATTTTTTTCTTTACAGGGTTTGATGAAACCGAAGCCACTGAGTACACCATTGTGCGGTCACATCTTTTCCTTTGTTCTAGAAAATATATTTTCTCCTTTTTTCTTACAAATTAAATCTTGTTTCTTGTTATTTATTATAATATTTTTGGATTAAGCCGCTCTAGAATTGAAACCTAGATTTCATATTTGTTTATATTTGTATTCATGAAAATGTTATGCTTAGACACTAAGTGACAATTAAGACTTGCGCCATTTTTTTTAAGTGTAGAATTTTTTTAGTTTCCTCAAGTAACACGGTCGTTCAAATTTCAGGTTAGGTTTTAGAAATTCGCATGCACTTTGTTCCAGGCCAGCAACTAATTTCAGCGTATAGGTTAAATTAGGATTTATATTTGTAAATTTAGTAATATATTAAATGGGTTACATGTAACGAAATAACTATTCAATTTTAATATTATAAACATACTATTCTCTCATCTTTACGATTTCAACTGTCTATTTCTGTAGACTAATTTCTCAAAACACAGTCAACCACCTGGCGTCTGGAAACCAAGTGATTGCACTTAAACTGCAGTTCTCTTCTCCACTTTAAGCCTCACCAACAAAAGGACATAAGATAATACGGAGCTTTAAACGTGCGTCGATTCTCTAAAAGTAATGTTCTTCGACTGAATCAGATGCCCAAACTGCAACTTTTCAAACGCAAAACGACACTTTTTCCTAATTTGCAATCTCAATTCCACCCTTCGATTACTGACTGATTCACTTCATTCGTTTCCTTCTGTCTACTACTGCTAGCTGAAAGCTCTAAATACAATATTTCTTTATAATTTTGAGTCATATGATTAAATCAACATTTTATATACTTTTTTTTTTCAAACTTCTAAGTAGTGCCAGTGGAACGTTTTTAGACCCTGTAAAAGGTTAATGAGCATTGGTTGATTCAGATTATGAAATCTGGCAGTTTTGTCCGACAATAAAGCCAGTTTCCTGCTTCTCTTGATATTTCTGTAAGAATAAGCTGCTTCCATCAATTTCATTCCTTTCCAATCCTGTGACCTGTAGAAAAATATAATCTACTGCTTAAATTACTTGCATGTAAAATATAAATTAAATTTTAGAGCTATACTTGATGCAATAATTAAATTTAGAAAAACTTTTTACTTTATTATAATAAAAGAAATTAATAACATCGCTGATTTGGAATGTCATAAGTAATAAGGACTGTCATGACTTGAGTGACTTTAAATTAACTCAAGTATTAATTAATACATGCATGCAGGAAACAAAACTTTAAAGTCTATCTCTCATTGTTGAGCATTAATTTGATTTGGTACTGAAAAAATGTGTCTTATATATAAAACTATTAAACATAATGTTATAAAACATGAAACACTGTATGAATAAAACAGCAATAAATATAAAAGATGTGGGCTCACTTTGTCTTCATGGTAGAACTACATTTTTTAGTGTAAAAGGTCTTTGGTTCGATTCTAACCTCAGTTGAGTAATGGAAAGTGATTGTTGCACTTCTGCTTTTTGCCTTCACTTCTTTCAGAAATTTTTTTAATTTTATTTCTTAAGACACGTTAATAGACGGATTACTGTTTATGGAAAATAGTCTATTATAAATATACATCCTACGAGACTATATATTTATAATTACTATATTTTTAAATGTCAAAAATATAGTAAATGTAAATACTCAAACAGAAGAATTTAATTTAAACTTGAAGGGGTTGCTTTCTATTTTCTATGACTCACTAGATTTATGCTTTTTAAATGCCTATCTTTTTTTAAGATGCTATAATAGTGCTTAATGAAATTTATCATTTATTTCCTTTCTTAATAATTTTTATATTGATAGTCTTAAATGAGATCCATTATTTTTTCGAATTTATTATCTTTTTTTCTGTATGAAACTTTTTAATCACTTCTTCAGAACTAAAATATAATTAAATTCCTTTTTTATGATTTGCTAAAAATGTATGTGATGAAATAATTTTATTAAGACCTCAATATAAACAATTGCATAACTTTAGGAGACAGAACTTTTAAGCATATACAAAGTATGCAACTGTTTGAATAAAGCTTTTTCGTATAAAATATCACAAAAGATGCATCATTATACCTTTATGTAATGAAATTATCTCATACTATGTCTCATACCAAGCGAGGAAAAGTCGAGTTATTAGAGTAATTTTTTCCTCGTGTGATACTCAGAGTAACGTGATCACGTAATGTCATTTAAAACTAATCACCGGGCCCCTTAGGAACAAAATTTAAGAGTTTGTGACATTTTATCTCAAAAACTAAAAGATAGAAGAAAACTTCATTCCCTAAGAATGATAAGGTTAAAAAAAAATGATTTGCTGTAGAATAACTCTCCGTGTATATCAGTAATTTTATTTTCAATGATGGTAAGATAAATTTGCAGTACTCAACTTGTGAATGTGAGCTTTGTTATATATTTATTACAGTGAATTATTTTGAACGAATGTATTAGGAAATTTGTCATTTCAGGATGGGAGAAATACTGATTGTAACATTTTAATATGAAATTTATGCTGTAGCTGGACATTATGAAGGGAACAAAATTTACTAGAGCTCTCTTTCTTTTGTATTAGATAAGTGCCTTAGTTTACGGATAAAATATATTCTCTGACTTTATATTTTTAATTTTTGGGTTATAGTTCTTTTTCACCCAAGTTAAAATCTTTATGGTATTTTCAGAAAATATATAACAATATAAGGTTAGCATTCTTCTATAGAATATATTTGGCATGAAGGAACTTTTTATAAAGATGTGTGTTTGAGTATTATTGCATGATTTTTTTTAATTTTAAAATGTGATGTGTATGCAGGGGCTGTTTTGATGACTGTACCACACGGTTTATTACTGCTTGCGTTGTTGAAGCCCTGGAATATCTGCACAAGAGAAACATTATTTACAGAGATTTGAAACCTGAGAACTTATTGCTAGATGAGCATGGATACGTGAAACTGGTATGTGCTGTTTCACTTTCTGTATGTCTAACATACATTTTATTTGCCTAATTTATTATACTTCGAATATCAATATTTAAACTATTATTAAAGTGTGTAATAGTATTCTGTTATTTTCAAATAATATTGTTTAAGACTCCGACAATATTCGACAAAAACTGGAATTGAATTGCATCATAAAAATTCTGATACTATAGTTGAGATCAAATTTCAATATATAATGCGATTTATTTATTTTCTTTTATTTTAAAATGAAAAAAATTAAAAAGTATTTATCTAGGAACAAGATTTATCTGCTAAAAAGAAAGAAACGATTGCATGCCAAATATAGTTACTTTGGCTACAGTAAAATAAATTAAAATAAGGATATAAGGAAATTTTTTTCAAATGACTTATCCGTAAGAAGAAAATAGATGGCAAAAGCGCGAAAATATTTCTTTCACTTTTGACATCTATTTCTTTTCAAACGGCACACAACTATGTTTAACATATTATTTGGATGCATATCAAAGGCCTCTGTCTACTTCCTGCATGGTTTTCAAAGAATCATTCATAACTAAGTCCGATCAGATGAGGCTTCATTTTCTTACATCACACCAACAGTTGCTTGATGCAATGTAATCTCTCTTATCCAAAAAGCCCTTATTTCTATTTGATGTACTCTACAAAAATTTTAATCGAATTGAACAAGTTTCGGATTCAATCCCAGTTTCTGTGGAATAAGGGGAGGTGACTAACATTACAAGAGTTCAGAAAACCGCATTCTTTTTCAATAAATCACGGTGTGTTTAAAGACACGGTTATGATTGCAGATTTTGTCATACTATTTCAATTTTAACTAGTATGAATTATATCTCATTCTAATGTGACTATGCCACTACACATTCTTTATAAAATGAGCAAATAAATGAGTAGAAGACTCTATTGTATCTTGTCCAATAGTCTAGTTTTTGTAGTGATTCGAAAATCATTGTATAGCATGGATCCCAACTGAATTAATTGTTACAAAATGTGATCGTAGATTCACAACGAGCCTTACAAATTTAAGATATGTATCCCACTATCAGTTTCAAGAAAAAGGTATAGGGTATTCGATTTTTTTCAAATATCTGTATCTATAAATCAATAAATTAAATATATATTAAGAGAGATATTAATATTTATATAAATATATAAAAAAATTTTATTTCAGGTAGATTTCGGATTTTCTAAGATTCTGCCGAGTGGTCTGAAGACGTGGACCTTCTGCGGGACGCCGGAATACGTGGCTCCGGAAATCATCCTCAACAGAGGTCACGACAAGGCCGTCGACTACTGGGCTCTGGGCATCATGATGTACGAGCTGCTCACCGGAACGTAAGTGTGCACCGCATTCCTTGCATATTAGCTGAATGACTTGAAAATGACAATTTATTTTGAGTGCACCATTATTCAGAGCTTCTTCATGAATCGCGCATACTAAAAAATTTATTTTTTAGTGTCCGCGATTCATTTAAAAAATTGCAACTTACTTATAGTTTCAAATATATTTTTAAAATAAAATTTCCTTTTTTTTTCATATATTTTTTTTAAATATATTAAATTATTAAGACATATTTATTTATAAAATGCAATGGAAAATTGTATATTTTCTTCTTAAAACTTAATATATTATAAAAAAAAATATTTCATGTAAAAATTTGAAACCGTTACATGCATCAATATCACTGCTTCTATTGCAGATGAATAATTTCACAGTAACTAATTAAAATATATAATTAATATATATATTTTCTATATATTTAACTGAGTAAATTTGAAACTATGGAACAGGAAATATTGTATATTCGTCTCTCAATATTAATTTGTTAAATTGCAGACTCATACTGATGTCTTAATACCTGAAAATTGAATGAAATCAGACTTGACGTAAATAATTGTCTAAACTGCGTATGTGAGAGAGAATCATCATTTCATCAAGAATCGTAGCAATCCTAGTTGCAAAATTGTTCCAATGTTTCATACATTATTCTTTTTTATTTCTATTTTCTGAGGTCAAAAAGCAGTAAAAAATTGATTTTTACATGTAAAGAAACATTTTTTCTCGAAAATAATACACCTATCCCCCGATTTACACGGTACTCGATTTACACGATTTCACTTTTACATGGTTTTTAAATTTCAAGATCATCCTCAAGATTTGCATCACGAAAATGTGCAAGTTGTATTTTTACCCAAGAATACGACTTCTTTATTGCAGCAGTTAGATAAAGGAATAATTTCAACCTTTAAAGCACAGTACATCAACCGAACCTTCAGGTAACTCAACGCTTAAATCAATAAGAAGAGGTCTATTAAGATTTGATCAAAAACGAAACGCAATTGTTAATGACGGATTTCACTACAAAGGTTAGCGCATCTGAAGTTGTTTCTAATTCATCTAACATGGAACTTGAATCGCATCAACCACTATCGAGTGATTAAAAGAATATCATACCAATCAGGAATAAAAGATTAAGAGTCTACGAAAGTGATAAAAGTAACTAAATTTCTGGTTAAATTTTTTAATTTATATTTCTCGTTTCTATATGTAAAATGAATTACATACATATACCTTTATATTTTTGTCATTTTATAAATAGGCAGTTATTTTTATGTTTTTAAGATATATTTAGTTTTATTTTACGTTGAAATAAAAAACTGAATTTTGCACATTTTAGTTTGTTTTCGATTTACACGGTTTTACGTATAGGAATCCACGATTTCGATTTACACGGTTTTCTAAGGAATCTACCTTCTGTGTAAATCGGGGTATAGGTGTAATTTAATTATAACGGATAAAATCGATTTGGTGTAAAAGATAATTGTTTCACATATGTAAGACAAATTGAACACAAGACAATATCAGTCTTCCTATTAATCTCTGAAAATCCGACTTCGTTATGTGGCATTTAAAGATTTAACAGAAATGTTTAATTTGATTTTATTTATCTCTCCATTGTGATACATTATCATTAAGGTTAGCAATATATCTTTTAAGAATACATACATAACGTTGCTAACGAGTTTTGAACTGTACCTTAAGGTTAGCGGGTTTTGAATATATATATATATATATATATATATATATATATATATATATATATATATATATATATATCGACAATTAGCAAACTTCAATTTTTCAGAAACTTCGGAATATGTTGTTTGGATTAAATTTTAAATGAATTAAATAATTAAAAATATTTTTATTAGCTGATAATGGAATACAATAATTAAGACATAAAATCTTGGAAGCCTTAATCAGTTGCTTACAAGTTGACATTTCGATCTTTTGGGAGAATTGGATCACTTCGTTAAGGAGAAGAATAAAAGGATAGATATATGGATTAATCCTTACATATAAGCAACTTTTTTTAAAATAAATTGGTATGGAAAATAGGATGTGCAATTTAATTTTAAATTAAACACATAACATGGGGTCACTTTGGTCTAGTAAATATACTGCTTTTGGTGTGGAAGGTTCTGGGTTCGATCCCAGCCTCGTACGAGCAGGGGCAAATGGATGTTGCGTTATTTGCTTTTAATTGTGTCTCCGAATAGTGCTAAGGAGCTTTTCGGGTTCTTCATTTGCGATACATGAATAATCTTGTGGTAAAAACTTGTGGAAATTAAACTTATTTATATTATTTGACATTTTTCTATAAGATAATTTTATATGTAAAAGAGCATATAGCTAATATAAAAAAAAATCAAGAGTTTTTTTTTTTTTTTTTTTTTTTTTTTTTTTTTGTTTGTTTGTTTAAAATAAAGATAATGTTCTTTGAAAATGAGCACTCATGAAAATATTTTCACAGAAATGCTCTTTAATGATTTTTCATTTATAAATTTTAATTTTCGGTGTAAGGATTAAAAAATTATTTATGTTAAATTATTAATAATTCATTAATCAATCAATAATCATGATAATTCGTGATTATCATTAATGAATATTTTAATACTTTTTTAATCCTTAATTTATTTATTTTTAATCCACAGTTTATTTTATAAAGGATCTACCATTTGATTTTATTAATTCTCATTTTAATTTTACAAAAATTCCAATATAACTAGCTTTTTCTTCTCTTATATTTTTAAAATTTTATATTTGGAATTTAAACAGATAAAAAAATTAGTTTTCTTTAAATAAATGAAAATTTAGTTGTTATTGATTTTTTTTAATTAAAAAACTTGTAAAGTTCTAAATGAGAAATAATCTTAAATCATCCAATATGTTTGTTTTCCTTTCAGATAATTGAAAATTATGTTTATTTTGTGACCTTTGTTATATTTTTCATTTCAAAGTTTTAAATCATAATCATTGAAAGAGAGCTGATATACATATTCTCAAATTCAATTTTAAGACACGGAGAAAGTGCTTTCATTCTTGTTTACAGTGCCTGTGTTTCATTATAAATTCCATTTTCAGTCAAACAGACAATTATATGTAACAGGTGATTCCAATGACTTTTCGAGAAAACAGCCTCGATAAAAGGAATGCCTTTGTTGTTTTCTTTCACTCCTGTATCGATTTATTTCATGTAACATTTTCTTGTGTTTGTACCAATACTTCAAAAAGCAATTTCAGATTCTTGCTTTTGAGAGAAACGAAAAAACTCATGACAAATATTTCCTGCTTCTCTAAACGTTGATTTATTTTATATTATTTGCCGTCTACCTTTCAAAATGCGAAAAATATTTTATCATATTATATTTTATTTATTTTATAATATAATTTCACTATCAGAAGTATTTGTTTGCAGTAGCTTTAGTACTCAATTTATATTATTTCTTGTAGTATCAATAAACAAATTCTGACACCATGGATGATTAAAGATAAATGCTGCGATAAAGTATTTAAAAGTCTGTTGTGTATTAGTTTATACTGAAAATGGACCGCATTCAGGTGTCGTAAGGAAGGAAACCCTGAAAATACTCAATCATACACACTATAAATAAACATTCAATAAGCAGAAACGCAACTTCAATTGATTTAAAAATAGACAATATCTGAGTATCAAAGAATTTGATAGATTCTTTCCACTCTTTAATGATTAATATTATATTCTTTCCATTTCCATTTACAGTGGAAAGAATATTAAGAATATTAAATGTAATATTCTTTCCACTCTAATAATGTCACTTGACAACAAAAACACTCCTTATCAAATAGGGACCTCCTCGTGGACATGGTTGTAAAAAAAATCTTAAATGGAACTCTTTTATTTTGCTTTACATTACTCTGAATTATCTTCAAGATACGAGGTCGACATGTGAACTTGAACCATTCTCATTGATCTACATCAGTAGTGACATAAATGAAACAACTTTAATTAGTCCACACAGTTGACTGTTTTTAACTACGTCTGAAGCTGACTATTAAGTAATATCTCTCAGTTGAGCTTGCATTTTACTTTGCTCTTTAGGTCGTAATTTTATAACAGTAAAAGTCACCAACATGTAAGAGCTTTCTATTCAACACGGAAAAATTAATGTCAAGCCATTGTTAGAAGTGAAGATAAACCAGAAAATTATGATAAAAAATTATTTAAGTAATAAGGAAATTGAAATTCTCTAGAAAAACAAAAAGTACATAATTGCCTTTTTTATAGACTTCCATTATTTATAATCCATTAGTATAAAACTTGATATACATATACATATTTAATTTTGTTGAAATACTGGCCGGAAACATAAATAAAGCAACTCTCTCATTTATTGTTAAGAAAAAAATGAAATGATTTTTCCCATTTAAGAAAATTACAAATACTAAATATACTATTGGGATAAAAAAAGTACTCTGATTGGCGGTATAAAAAAAAATTTCTCATTCAATACACTAGCCAAAATTTATTTTAATCACTTTCAAAATGCTCTCATTTGTTTTGACTTCATTTCTATGGGCTAATGTTTATTTTATCTATCGACGAAAGCCTTAAAATCATTTTTGTAAGTAGAATACTCGTTACTTTTAGAAGTAGTAACGAGTATTATTTTATCGAAATAAAGAACTATAAGAAAATGCACGTGGTACCGTAACAAAAGAATATATTTATTTCTTATCCGCAATTGTTGAATGGTTTGCTGAAAATCGACAAATAATCGATGTTGTGCAAAATCAAAAATATTTCACCACATTTCAGGTCTTTTCGAAGAATTATTTCATACAAATGCTGTAAATCTCAAATAACAATTTTTAAATCAAATAAAAATCTTTGTTGGTTGTCCAGCCAGAGATGATACACAACACTGCAGCAATAAAAAAAAAAATGCTAACATTATCTTCCTTTTTATCAAATTTATTGAGTCTTATTCCACCATTGAAACACCATTTCCTTTCTTTTTTCAGTTGCTTCTAAATCGAAAACTTAGATTCAAGTTTTGTGACTAGTATAATAATGCGTAAGACAAAAATTCTTAAAGATATCATCCGAGCGGCTGGAACACGTTATTGTTTTTTTGGAACAAATTAAAGTTCGTGGAACAATTCTTGATGGACTGATTGGTTAGGAGGTTGTTTTCAATGTAAGGAGATAGTGAGTTCGAATCCCGGTCTAACCAAATATTCAAAGTATTCATTAAAAGTGTTTAGGGTATGTTAAATAAGTTGCAATGTCTTCCGAGAGAAATGGTACTTCTGGATGTGGAAATCAAGTATTCGGGGATATTCTGCTTGGTCTCTGCTTCTGAATTACAAAACTCCCGACACGGCTGCTTCCAAATAATTCGAAGAGCCCAACACAGGGCTAGGTACAGAGAAGCACGCTGGGGCAACAACTCTTGATGTAGAGATTCTTAACCTTAAATGTTAAGCTTCGGATAGCTGAATGATATCAAAACTTGCTCAATAATTTTTCATAGTTTAAAACGATTGTGACTTAAGTTCAGTTCTCCGATTTTATTTGCACATTTCTTTCGGGCAAAGGTGCTAAATTTAGTTTCCCGTCCATTAGTTTTGAAACATAGTCAAGTAAGAATATCGACACCTGAATTATTACATTCCTATTTTAGCTTTCACATTACTGTAATATCACTAGAGCAGAAAAATTTAACATACATTGAACTGTCATTGCTGTTATTTTTATAAAACAAGTTTGTATCTTTAAATACCAAACTTGTTTTATGAGCTTAATTGAGTAATTGACAGTTAAATGAACATATCAACTGACTTTTGAGTTAAAATAGGCCATTTGCGGCACTTTTTCAAAGATTTCATACCAGATTTTCACTGTAAATATTTTTCTGAAGAAACAGTGAAAAGTAAGAAATTTCTAACGCTACAAAATAAATAATCAGGTAAAATTATCTAAATAAATAAAGTGTCTAATATGTATGTATATATACTTTTAAAGTATTTGATACTTTAAAAGTATTTAATAATGTTTTGTAAAAATTTTGTAATTTAATAATTCATAAATTAATTAATAAATTAAAAAAATTGATCGATTCAAAAATGAAAGAAAGCTTCTGCTTGTGATTTTTGTTAAAAGGATGGTACCTTCCTTGTGATATAAATCACATGTAATCCAGGCACAGCAGTTATATCGGCATCATCCACAGCTTCTATTGAGGTTTAATACTGATTCTTACGTAATCAAAGTTCAATTCTTTCCTCTCAATAACGATGTCCTTAATAAATCCTCAAAAAAAAAAATCTATATTGTGTCATAAACTGTATGCCTAAAAAATTGGCCCGAATACATTTTCTTGTGTAATGGTTAAAACAGCTAGTATAAAGTTATTAAAACTGGAATAACAAATGGTATTAATGACAAGAGAAACAGTTATTTTAAGTGGAAACTTCCCCACTGTAGGAAAAAGGATGAGTTATTTTATGCAATAAAGTTATTATTTATTATGCATTATTTTATTATTTATTAATCAAATGTTTTTAAGAATATGAAGATTTATGATGATGCTTCTGCTTCAAAGGTAGTGATGAAACAATGACTCTCTTTACAGCCCTCCTTTCTGTGCCTTCGACCCCATGAAGACGTACAAGATCATCTTGAAAGGCATAGACGCCCTAGGATTTCCGAGCTACATCAGCAAGCACGCCGTCTCCCTGATGAGGAGGCTCTGCAGGGACAACCCCGCCGAGAGACTGGGCTACCAGAAAGGGGGTGTGGCGGACATTAAGAAACATAAGTTTGTATTCCCATTTTCCCTTCGTTACTTTTAGAATGCATTGCTGTAACATATTTGGAAGACAATGAAAGAGAAACATCATTTAAAATATCCATTTAATGAATAGTGTTCAAAAAGTATTGGGAGCTATATTTATTTCTATAGAAAAAGAACATTTTTGCTTTAGACTTAATGTAGTGCCTAATGGAACAGTACTTCTATTATGGCCAGCCATTTCTTAATACTAGTTTCATACACGGCAATGAATCTTGGCGAAATGCCACAGAGATTGTTCGGCAATGATTTTCTTTCAATCGTACTTGCTGTCATGAACATCACACGAAAACTTGATGAAATATAATAAGTGCTGTTAATCTTTTTTTTTTTTTTTTTTTTTTTTTTTTTTTTTTTTTTACGATTTTTTCTAAAAATATCTCCGTACATTAGCATAAAAAATTCAGTAAAATTTCATTAGTTTTTTTATGAGCTTATTAAATTGTATTTCAATGTCAATTACACAACATCTGACTGAACTTAAACGAATCTCTTCTCGGTTAATTTACTTTAGCAAAAATAGGATTTGTTTATCGTCTTGCTTTTTTTCATATTTAGAAGTACATACGCTGATATTAACATAATATTAAAGCCTTGTGAAATGGCGTGAGTGATAAGCGGAATTTTGCATCTTTCTTAAGCATGTCCATATGTTTGGTATCATTGGCATCCCACAAAAACTTGTTGTTGGTGACAAGTGTTGTTGGTTTTGCATGAATCTCTCTGATCATATTTAAAATTATCTCTGGACATCAGCATTTGTTGTGACTTATGGTCCTAGTTTTTTACATAATATAGTTGTTATTTTAATTTATAAAATGTATTTGTATATCAAATTTCACGTATCAATCTATATTCATGTACTAATAATAGACATCGAGAAGATGTCGGACTATACATAGCTGCCATGTTGATAACGCTGCAACAATTTTAACATTTAATCCTTATAAAAATGGAATTTTTTATCTTATTTGAAATGTTATTTTGTGTAAGTACAGTAAATCCATAAGTAGGAGTTTGATCATTGTTACAGGATTTTATTTCAAAGTATATGTATTGGTAAGCATAACACCAAACCTGGTGAAATAGATGCATGTTATTTTAGATTTAATTATGTCTAAATTAACTGCACAACAAATAAATGTCAATCGATATGCTTCTTATTTCATTGTTATCTAAATAAGCCCCCGAGGGATAATATATCACAAAGTTATGGTATTTGAATCTTGTTATAAATGGGAGCAACTTTTATTTCGATCAAGTCAAAAACTTATTCAAATATTTACACAGTGCCAAATCTAATGCAATGAATTTGCTGTTTATACATGTTCTTACCTCGATTTTATCTGAATTTTTCCTGATTGTTAAAATAACATCATATCCTGTTGAAATGATTAGGTTCGATAGATTTTATCCTTATTTCGACAGTGTTTGAAATTGTCTTCAAAAGTTAGCGTGACACCTCATAAATGAAGCATGATGGTTTCTATATTTTTCTTCTTTCAGTTTATCTAAGCTCTTAGCATCACGTCAAATATGGATGGGATTGTATGCATGTTAATCGGTGTTGTTGTCATCTGTTTTAAAAATTAATACTCATATCTAGCAAAATTATGAGGACGTTGCTCAACATTTCATCTTCTTCGATTTAAAACTTTCTTCAAGAATGCTTCCTAATGGTTTTATTGAAATATTTTACTCCAGAGTGTGTTACGTAAATAAATATGTTTCAAGCATATACACAAATTACATTGTTAAATAAAATTAATTACACATACGAATTTCCATGGAAATCTCATAGAAATTGTTACATGACGTCATTTGTATGTATAATAACATCATGTATCTCTGGTAGGGGAAATACTAATATATTATAAATGAATTGATGTATTAAAAATATATCAATTCATTTATAATATATTAGTTTTATTAGTAATATTTTTTATTAGAAATTTAACTTTCATTTAGTTTGGGTTTTCACCATTTTTATCACTTTTGAAACGAATTTTTTTAATTTTTGAATTATGAAAACACAGTTTAGTATGCAAATTAACTGTAACTATTTTTCAATATGCTTTATGGATTACAATTTAGAATTACTATCGATATTAAAAATTTATTTTTATTTTCGATTGATTTTTAACAAAAATTATTTAAAATTTTAAAACTAGTGGATAGTTTAATTCATATGTTGAAAATACTAAATAAAATTTTAAATTAATTCTTTCGCAATGAAATATTTTGTGAATAAAACTTTGTGACTTTAGGAATTCATCTAAAAAAGTGTTTTATTTTTTCTTTCCTAATAATAGTTGTTTAAAAAAATAATAAACGTTTCTTTATAAAAGAAATATGATATTATATTTTTTTTCTTAGTTTAATAATGACGATAGAATACGGGTTTTATCTTTAAATGTTCTGATAACAGAATATTTAAGATTACAAATATAAATGTATACATTTATACATAAATATTTAATTGTTTTAGTAATATTATCGAATACTAAAAATATCCCTAAAGTGAAACAAATAATATAACTAAGTTATAAAATGTTTATCTGCATTTTTAAAAAATTTATTTAAAACTATTTACACATACACAATCAATTGAATTATTTTCTTTTTACTGAAACCTTTAGTTTTAAGAATAAAATCTAAAACATCGTGAAATGCTAAAAAAATATCAGAAAACTTTGAAAACAAATCATTGTAAAAGTAGACAATAAAAATACCTTAATGTAATATCTTTTTACTCAAGTTTCAAAATATCAAATATTTCCTATTTTATAAAGATCTTCTAAATAAAGAATTCGTATAAAAGAAAGAATCACCATTATTTATAAAAAATAAGTTTTCCAGGAAAATAAATAGTTACACCATGAGGAAACTATTTTGCTTTCCTTTTCTTTCAATCGCTTAATTATTTTTGCTGTAAAATTTGTGTCATGTAAGTCTTCATCGGAAATATTTATACTTTTAAAAATGTTAAGTTATTGTTTTGGAGTGCGTGCAAATATTACATCATTTGATCAGATATATAGGTATTGAGTAGTAATTAACCTGTCATAATTGTGTTGAACTTTGTTTTTTTTTTTTTTTTTAAAAAAAATAAGGTAACGTTGTATATAAATAATGCTTTTGATGAAGAAGAAGAAATATTTTCGTTTCAATCAATATATTGTTTCTTCTCAGTACGAAAGGAATTTTTATAATATTAAGAAAGAACATCTTAAAGAACAAAAATATTTTCATTAAAGGAATAAAAACAATATTATAGTAATTCAAGAAAAAAGTATTATTTTTTATAAAGACTGCATCGTTTGTTATTTCCTAAATAAAACTATAAAATGTATAACACGTTTTCTCTTTTTTTAAATATTAATAATTTGCTAACATATAATATTGAGGATATCCCAAATTAAATTCGCATTTTAAATATGAGAGCTTTTTGCAAAAACTATTTAGCGGAAATTCATAAAAAGTAAGAACGGACATACTAAGATGATGGAATATTTTCCAGCGAAAAAATAGTTTCAAGTATACCCACCAAATAGCATCCTTTATACAGCATTTCACCGACTACATTCCAAAGCCTGTAATAAACTGTCCTTTGCAAATTTTCGTTTGTAATCGCAGAAAAACTTGGGATTTGGAACTAGTAGAGGCTAATTGACGTCATTTACACCTCAACCTTAAAATAAATTCTACTGATTATGTGTAAATTTGCCATTGTAGCTTTACGAAAATTTCCACTTTATGAGATGTTACGAATAGCATATTAGGAAATGTTAAAAGACATGAGGAAGAAATTTGAAGCAACGGTTTTATTAGCCGTTCAGCCACGTAAACAACAAAGAGTGTTAGAACACAGATCATTGATAATGCATCATTACAAGTGAAGGAAGATAGTGTGCTGCAATTTATGAACAGTACTATGAGAGACGTTCGTCAACTCATTTCATTGTTTTTCAAAAGATACAAGTATTATGTTATTTTTATAAAGCAATTTCTTGTAAAGAAGGTTTTATCAGTTGGCATAAAGCCACTGGTAAAACTTTTACCTTATGACGATATCTTTATTCAAACGGTGAAATTAAACACAGAATTTCTGTATAAAATTTGTATTGGATTAATGTCAAACTAAGCCATATTTGACGTGAAATCGTTCTGTATCAGACAATAAAAAACTATTAATATTTCTCTATAAAATTCATTAAAAATACCGACCATCCATTTAATCTACTGTCTCAGTTTTGCTTATCAGCTACGGTAGCTCAATTCTTAAATACGTTTCTTTTCCTGTCCACTTTCAATTTTAAAGCACTAATTAAACTCGAGCATACTAATGAAAAAAGAATTTCTAATATGGGGAACAAACTTTGTAAATCACTAGTAACTCAATAAACACTAGAAAAACTACAGTTAATAAATGTTGTTGTTGTTTCTCGTGACACTTGGCAACGCCAGGCCTGCCCGTCAGAGACTAAGCGAATGAAATTAGAGAGAGAGAGGGAGCGTCTTCTGTTTTTGAATAGAGCACCTTCATTCGAAGATGGAAGTACGACTTTTGGTTCATAGATGGCAGGCAGCACCATCTGAACCTTCTAATTTTAGAGATTGAAACCCATAATGGAACATGGAGGAGATTGTGACCCGACAAATTTTAATTGCCCCAGTCGTCATTAGTGGACACGGCGGATCTTCGGTTAAGCCGGGATTCGAATTCACCACCTTTTGGTAACGAGAAATACGCCTTAACCAACCAGGCCACCACTGCCTTACAATTAATAAATTCTTTCCATTATTGCACCAATTATAATTTCACAATCATTGGTATTCAGTTAACAAAAATATATCTTAGTGAATACTTAAATGGATTTTTCTTCTGGATAAAAATAAGTTTTGGAGAAATTTGAATCATTCTTCAGTGCATCAAATGAAATAAGAAATGTGGACCGTATTTATTGTCGCTTAAGCATTCATCAATTTCTTTTATGAAAATATTCATCCATTGGATTTTTAAATCTTCGCCTAAATTGATTGAAATACTTTCTAAAATGGTTTATCTTTAATTTTATAATGTCAATCAATAAAAATGTGTTTCAATTCTAAATCAATAATGTTAGAAAAGTACGTCCTATTATATTAGCGTGTTATGAGTTTTTAGCTTGGTTTTACAAAAGAAAAATTTTAGTAAGTATTTATATAGTTATTTAACACGTTGGGGCTTAGTGTTCTATAAACGTGAGAAGATTAAAAGCACTGTATCAGATTTCATAATATATTTTTTTAATCTTAAGGTGTTGTATGTCTTGAATAAAGAATTTCATTGATTGTATAATACAATTGTTGTTTAAATGCTATTTCAGGTGGTTCCAAGGATTCGATTGGGATGGCTTAAGAAGCAGAGATCTGATACCTCCTATTTTACCAAAAGTGAGAGAACTTTGAATATCGACATAATGAACTAATTTTGTATATTTCACAGTATAAAACCGCTTCATTACCATGCCAACACTCAATAATTTATGATTAATATCTCTGAAATGTGCATATATACAACTTATACATAACATTTTACATACCTTCAAATAAAATTGGGATGGATAATTTTTTCTCTAGAAACAAATGATCCAACCCAATTTGATTCGAAGGTATGTATCATTCATTTAAATCACCCGAAATATGCCATGAAGGTCTAAAAGAAAAGTCTCCATGATTTTTTTTTTTTTCGTATGCAATCGAAAGTTTATTAAAACTGAAAACATTCTTATATCACTTTATCCAAATAAAATGCATGCATTTTATTTTCATAATTGGCTTCTTTTTCTGTACTGTATAATTTTAAAATGCATTACTGAAAATATTTTCACAATTTACATTTATTATCTTTACGTTAATTATTTTTAAAATAAAGAAAAAAGTATAAGTTTGCTTTCTTTCTTGTGAAAGGAAGCATATCATAATAACGAGAATATATGTGAGAAATATAGATCTCACATACATTCTAATTATGTGTTTTTTGAAATTTCATTTTATCCAAGAACATGGATTCGTGTAAATGACGTAATGAAATTAGTGATTACACGATTGTAAACTAATATTCCAGCAATTAATTTCCAAAACTTCTTAAATTTTGCTAAAATAAAAAAAAAAGAAATTTTGCCTCTTGAACAAAAAATTGAACTGAAATTGACTATTTTGGGAAATTCGATACCTTGTTAGAATCTAATAAGCATATTGGTTATCATTTAATGGGAAGGTCGGCAAATCAACCAGGACATGATCAAAATAACTATTGAATAAATTTATTTTCCATAGAAATGTAAATGAAAATCATATATCCTTTTCTTTCAGAAAATAAATATGATCATTGAGTGATTCCTGAATGAGATTTGCTTCTCAAGTAATGATTTATACAGATGTCAGATGAATTAAATGCTTCTTCGCTGCGACAGTGCTTATAGCTAAGGCTTCGCTTATAGCTAAATAAATGCTCTGATCGAGAAGAATCAGTAGAGGCTGTGTCGATGTGATATTGCTTCATAAGCAATAAGATCCTCATGAATTCAAATATTTCACTTGAAATTTGACACTTGGATGATTGCCCTAGCAACTGAAAGATGTAAATTTTTCTTTACGATTGCTTTTACAGAAATTACTCATAAATAATGACGCAAATTCAGGTACCTATAGGATAAAAATTTAAGATCCCATTCTGATAAACGGGCTAATAGAAAGCATCATCTGTAGCATCGGACCTTGGACTTGACATTCTAAGGAAAATGTACCTACCATTAGGCGAGGGAGAGCTCATACCAAAATATTAATGATTTTCTATTCCTAACAGCATACTTACATACCATTAGTGATTTGTATAGCATTTAAGAAAATGTTAGTAATATAATAAGACTAAAAAAAATAATAACTAAATTAAAGATAATACACAATAAATGACGAAATCAATACTTTTTATTTTCATCCTTTTTGCTCTATCACCTACAGCAATAAAATCCTCATTGTTATGACCGTCAAATTGGTTAATTGGTCCGAGTTTGGGTTAAAAATATAATTTCAGGAATAGAGTGAAACATAATATCAAGATGTCAATGTCTATTTTTTTAAAAGAAAAATTGTGTTTAGGTTCGAAGTTTCGTTTATTGCAATTAATTTAAAAGAGATTATGATTTAAACTCCCTGTTTTGTTTCAGAGAGTGATTTGTAATTAATGTACGCGATGTAGAATTCTTAGAAAGACTTCTTAGTTCTTTTTCTATTTAAAAAGAATTATGATCTATGTGTTATCACTGATAACATTTGTCAAAATAAATAAAATAAAGAAAAAATATTTGATGAATCGGATTTCTTTTTCCTTCTATATTGGTAAAATGTAGCTGTTTTTAAATATACAGATATTTAACATTTTTTATTCGATTTTTGAAAACGTTTTCTTTTTGTCGTTTTAAACAAATGTTTCCCTTGGGGATTAGGCTTCTGTGATACCGCATTCTTCAAACTTTCTAGATGTGAGAATGTGAAACCACTGCTTAAAAGTTCTAATCAATGTTAATTATATTTGTAGTTTATAGCAGATTAAATTTAGTAAAAGTGAGTTGTTCTTTACTCGTCAAGCCAGATAATATAACTCCAAATAAGGATGTATTAACAAATAAGGATTAGTAGATATTTTTCGAAAGTATCCGTTTCTTCAATTTGAGTATAAAAACACCTTGAAATGAAATATATTATTTCCGTTCACCTCGGATCGTAAGCAGACAAAAAATTTTATGAATAGTTTAAACATTAAAAAACATCCATACATTAACATTGGCAATTAATTTTTTTGTTATTCACCATATTCAAAAATATAATTTAGAAAACTTTTTCCCCCAATTTCTGAATAATAGATACTAGTACATAACTAGAGAGAAAGAGATGTACTATTCTGTTAATTTAACAAACCAAAATAAGACATCTCTTTATTAATAAAAACGACTAACTCTTTATCTATAAAAACGTGAATACATTTATTTTTTTTGAAAAAAGACAATGAAATGTAATTTTTACAATTAACTATCTTTTGGCCAAAATCGAATTTTAAGCTCTCTGAAGAGTATACAGTTAAAAAGTCCATCCATTCTTTTTAAACAATAATCAGCCTGAAACATCAACTATTTAGGTGCGAATTATTAAAGGATAATATTGTTCTCTTTCTTATTTTATTACTTTCCATGATATTTTACCTTCAATAGTAATTTTGTTTTTGTTTATAGGTGAAAGACCCAACGGATGTTTCAAACTTCGATGTCTACCCCATCATGATCGAAGATTCACCACCTGACTTTTCAGGTTGGGACAAAGACTTCGACTGTTCACTTGACCGATGAGGCTGGATTCGAAGCCAGAACTTTTTGTGATAACATACAGTTAGAGTTCCTATGTCAGTAAAGCTCAAGTTATCCTCTCACAAGTCATATAAGTACAGGACAGAAGATACTGCTGTCTATCACCCATCGTTTTTTTTTTTTCTTCCAAGAGGGAAACGATAACAATTTCCCTCTTTTTGCTTTGAAAAATAATATGCGTCATGAAATAATTGTAATTTCTTATACAGAGAGCACTCATGAATGGGATGCAATTACAGTTAAGGCTGAAAAATGAATGAATTTGAGATGTTTATCAAAGCGATTTCTCTAGTTGATGTAAGCACATAACGGATGCGAGGATGTTCCCGACCACGTTTGTTTTGAGAGAAATCAGCCCATTTAATAGTTCTATTGCTCAATAAAAGCTCAATTTTAAAAGCTAATAAAAACTTCTTGAATCAAGTCAGTTCGTGGTCGAAATATCCTGACTCGAGAAAATATTTTATGATTTTCAATTAACATGAAATGTTGTTTTGTCTAATCGAAAACGAAAGTGAAGCAAGATCTTCATACAAAATAATCATCGTATTTTGTATACATTGATAGCAATGCTGTGAATACAATTTCTTCCACATGTTAACTTTATTTTACAATGCATGAAAACGTTGTATGATTATTGCACACCATGTATGCATACATAGTCGAGTCTTATTTAATATAATCAATTAAGACAGAGATAAACTAATGAATATAATATAGATATAATAATAAAACTAATCCTGAAATTTTTATTAAAATAATTATAATATTTCAGTGTTGTAGAAACGAAATTACAAATAATATAGAATAAGTTAAATTCACTATCCATATATGATAAAATAGTTAATCTCTTCAGATTAATTATATCTTTATTACAAAATTTATAACCAGGGAATGTTAAATAATAGATTTCTGTTAGATGAATGAATTATAAATTCATATGAATTACAATGAATTACTAACATACTAAATTCCAAAAACGAGCATGATAGTGATTGGTTAAATGCCAATTATAATATTCAATTTAGTGATTCCTATATTTTCTGATGTCATTTCAGCGGAACAAAAGAGTTACAATTTAATTTCACTGTTCAAGTAGTTAGGTAATATATATATATATATATATATATATATATTTGAAAGATACAGATGCCGCTCTTTTTTACGAATTATAGGGGCTGGTAAAATAGAAAAATAATGCATTAAGATCTTTTTTTTTTTACCAAATTAAATTTTCTTTATAAATAAAATAATCTAGAAAATTATATACAATGCACTATAAGAAACGCATGTAAATAAGATCTTAAAAACAGCACTTTTGTTTAATTGATTCCATTTCACACAATTTTCTAAAAGCTCAAGCTGTGCCAGGCTTAAATTATTTGGTGCTAACTAGACATTTAAAATGAGACTCCGTTTGATACTTTGAAGTTTTTCTGTTCAGCATCATAGCAAAGAAGTGAATTTCTCTTTAATGACATTATCATCAACAGGAATGTTCTTTTTTTTTTTTCTTTCAAGCAAACAAGAGAATAAAATTATAATTATATCCATGGTATCAGGACAGAGACTTGCCACTACTTGGTAAAAACTTGATAAAGTAGAGGTTCGTGAAAACGAGCGTCTGCTGTATAAAGAAATACTGATTATTTTCTTACATCTGAAATGCAGTTCAAAAAATATCTTAAAAGGTTTGTTAAATATACCTGAAGAAAAATAGTAAATTAAAAAATATAGAGTGTCTTAAGATGGATCATTTGTTTATTTTTGAGAACTGAAAACTTTACAGTTACAGTAAAAATTCACAAATAGGAATGGAAAGTTTCAAAAATGAGCACAAGTTACTCAATTAAAAAATAATCGTTGTTGTATGGTTATGGGAAGACAGCAAAGAAACGAGAAAAAATAATTCTTAAGTCAAAATCTTCTCTTTTATTAATCCATTCATGTAATATTTTGAAGGAACTATGTGCTACATAGGTGGACATATATATAACATTCAAAGTATGTCATTATATATATTTCATTGTTTATAAAATGTGAGAACTATATTTTCTTGTACATAATAAGTATGTGATACATATTTGTGACACTTAAATAGTACATTTTGTGCCATAATTAAAAAAAAATCTTTATAAGAGTCCTTAATATCAAATAAGTTATATTTCTTTGTATATTTTCATCTATTACTTATACAAATGTCGCCCTATTTCTAATTATTCAAAACAGAACTGCGATTTAAAATATTACTTTGTTAAGCTACATTTATCTATAATAAATTATATTTGAAATAACCAAGGTTATAATATACAATTTTTGTATTTTTGAATTTAGTAAAGTATATATTTTTTTATTATCCTCTTATATATTTATCTGAGAATTTTTCTACCAATTTAATATCACATGAAATTTTGACAATAGTTTTACACAAATTATTCGTATTACAAATTAATGTTCAAATCATATGAAAGATTTTAATTATTTAAAGTCATCATATAAATATTCTTGCTTTGTATTTCATTTTAGAAATGAATGATGATCATAATGAAAAAAATCAATTTTGTTTCTTCATTTCATTTTCATTACACTTTTTCAATCAATTAAAAATTATTGCAAGTTTGAAACCTATTTGAATGATTAAAGAATAAATACAATAACAGAGAGCTCTAAAAAATTCAAAGGCAATTCAAAAAGAAATCATTTACGTGGTATTTACAGTACTTTTTCATCCAAATTTTATTGTCTTTTTAATCAGGTTTTAGTAATAATAATTTCAGGAACATTTTTTAATGATTACCATTAAGATAGGAGCTAAATAGCAAGGGGTTTTTCAGAAGGCATAGTTGATTTCTACGGTATTTTTCATGGAAAACTTCCTTTAAAGTACCCATTCTGCCATTTACTATAATTTTTTATTAAAATTTATAATAATTTATTATATATAATTTTTTAATATTAATTATAATTTATAGTTTTTTTATAATTTATAATAATTTTTTTTCCTTTTGTTTCTATCCATGATAAAAATAACGCAGAAAAAGTAAATCGTATTTTAGCCAACCGCTTGATGAATGTGGAAAAAAAAAATGGTGGCAAACATTTTCTCTAATGAAAATTATGTGATTTATTTCTAATATTTCTAAGATTCTAAATATTTCTTTCATTAACAAAATGCTAGAATGATAATTTTACTTAATTTATGTGAATATACATATTATAATATATAATAAAGTAAAATGTGAAGAAAGCATACTTATATTTTACAGATCATTCAAATATATATGGTAGCCACTTAATTTCAAATTCAGAATTAATATGAGCAATAAATGTACTTACTCATTCCATTCATGGAATCCTTTCGTTCACCGAAATTCACACCTTTAAATACAACATAACACAACTGTTTTTGTATTCTCTTAAAGACAACCATAACTTAATATGTTTAAACATTGAATTTATTTTATTCTAAATAAACATTTAGAATAAAAATAGTTTACTGGAACATATTTGAAAAAAATTTTTCTTAAACCTCATAATTGTAATTAATTAATAATTTTAAAAATATCTGGCCCATAAATGTAAGGAGAACTTTATTGAAATTTCCAAAAAATTATTTAATTTTCAACTTATTAAAAATTATTTCTCTAAAAATATAATTTAATTCATTTTGAAAATTTTTTCCATCTACGTATTCATTTTAAAAAATCTTTCCTGGTATTGGTTGCCATAGAATGACAAACAATAAACACGCAGTTGGCGTTGTAATCTGGTTTGACTCCACATTTTGCTTTTTGTTGATGAAGTAGGTTCAAATTGATTTCAACCAGAAAAAGTAAAATTTTATAGTTCCAACTATAAAATTCCTAAGCTGAATGCAAATATAACTACTGGACTATGTTCTTGAAGCAAATATCTTAACAGAAAATAGAAACAATAAAATGGTTTTTTAACAAATGCTCTCATTTTAACAAGCATGTTTAAACTTTAAGGAATTTCAATCTCAGGTAAATTTATATCTTGGCTTTCCTGCGTCTTCTAGAGTAGACACGAATAACATGTCATTGTAAATATTGCAATAGTACTGATATTATGAGTGTGATTTCGCAGCCAATTACATAATCACTCTTTTAAATAAATTTTGATGATAAATATCAGCTAGGGCTGAAAGCATCAAATGTGTATAATAGCAAATAATCTGACATTTTATTTTGTTTTATTCTAATTCATGGTAATGAATTCTCAGATAATGCTGCTAAAAGTGACCCTGGCTTTTATGTAAAAACGATATCACACTGTAATATTAAAACACTGATTTTTTTTTTTTTTTTATGGTGGAGAGTATGAGATCTAAAGCAAAAAATAAATTTATTTTCTCCCCTTTATAGTTTTTCCAATTCAAACACCTCATGTAATTTCTCTCCCTTTGAGTCAAATAGCCATTTAATACTAATTCATTTATTCTTATCTGTGAATACTCCAATTTCAAACATTCGTAATGCACCATAAATCATGTATTATGCTTTAGTTACAAATTCCAATATTTAATTACTTTGCGTTTCTTAACAAAACAGTTTGAGTTCGCTAGATGGAATTGAGCTAAGCTTACAGTCTTGACTACTGTAAGACTTCCAATTAAGGAAAGTAGGCAATTGATCTATTTTATAATGACCGTCAAGCACTTAACCACATAATACATTTATTTGCATACTCTCATTTCATTCAATGGCATAGCAAAAATGGCAAAACCTTTATTTTAAGTAACAAATTAGTTACACTGCTGGCCACATAGATTGCAACTCCAAGAAGGACAAGAAATATCACAATAAAAGCTTTTTTGTAGATAACATGTTTACCAAATATCAAATGATTAAATTTATAGACTTTTGAGAAGTGAGGATTCAAAGAGACTTTAGATACAGGTACAGTATTGTACAGCAGACCAAGAAGCTTCAAAATGTTACCAAAGTTGATCTGGTGTGACAGCTGGGGATGTAATCTGGGTCAATCATTGAGCAACCATGGACCATATATTTTCTGTCGGCGAAAGATCAGGAGAGTAAGCCGGTTAGGGAAGCAATTTAATCTGGCGATTAAAGAAGAACCCTTGGACAATGCATGGCACTTGTGGTTGCGCATTATTCTATTGAAATATAACAGTGGGCAAGCGCTGAAGTTAAGGAAGGACAACTAGATCCAACACTTTGGGGATGTAAGGCTGACTGCTTAAAGTACAGGGAAGCAATTCAATCTGGCGTTTGAAGAAGAATACTTGAACAATGCTTGCCACATGTTGTCATGCATTATCTTATTGAAATATGGCTGTGGACAAGCCCTGAAGGTAACGAAGTACAACTTTCTCCAACACTTCGGAGGTATAGCACTAGCTGTTTAAAATACCAGCAATGAGCACTAGAGAAGTGCGAGAGTGATATCCAATACCGCCCCGTACCGAAATACCCAGTGCAGTATCAATGTGGCGGTGCATAACGTAGCTGTTCAGCATCATCTCTCCACGGTGTCTCCAGACTGTGGTTCTAAGTCAAGGGTAGACTCAGCAATGGACGTCTTGTGGACAGACCAATCTGCTGTAAACGGCGTCGAATGGTACGCGCAGACACTGGATGATACGTTAAAGACTGAATATGCTGTGCTATGGTTCGTGATGTGGCTGAGCGATCCATCACTGTAATGTGCACAACTTACCTGTCGTCACGTGAAGTGGTGCACAGAGATGGATGGGATCCAACACGTCAGTCCGTCGCACCTTCCTGCATCCAACGATCACATTGGTGGTCTCTTGTTTGGTCTCATCCAACACGACTACCGATTTCGTTGAAAGATAATCCACAGTCTCGATAGGCTACTATTCTTCCGCTGTCAAATTCGGATGCTTGATCAAAAATGATAGTTGTATTCTACGAGGCATAATAAATAGTTTAAATTTTTTTTTAGAAAAAAAACAAGAAAAGCACAATTACATGACTTGAAATCGCGGCACAGGCGTGCGTGATATGCGTCTGCGCTGAAATTCTAATTACTTGTGTATCTCACCTCCGCTAATGCATGCCGTAAATGTCATGTTATTTGCATGCTTCCTTCAGAGTGTTGCATTTACGGTGGCCAGCAGTTTATTTAAAACAACTGTAGAGACAATAAATATCATTCATTTTAAATTGATAGAAAATTAACCAGGCTCTTCCCACTGACAAATAATCATTCATTGATGAGTCGATTTTTTTCAATAATTCGCATTTTTTTCTCTGCGTATGTTATACTGTAAATTTTTAAATTGCAGAAATTTCATTGTATGTTTGCACTTACTCTCATAATATGAAATCCTTAATTTATAAATTTTCTTTCATTCTTGAAAATATGATATACATTTTCGAAAATTTAGTAAAATTCTTGTATTTGATAAAAATTTGTCCCATTTTGTAATTTTGATCACATTCCATCAATTTTGATAACATTTGTCACATTTTTTACTCAAATTCTTAGACACTTTTAATGAAATTCAAAGTTTTGCTATGGAAGCTTTTTTTTTAAATTATTTGCTGTTATGTGTTTAGCTATTAAAAGAAATTAGACTTGACTTCTTTAATATATATAAAACCTATTAACTGGAAATAATGAAAGAATCTGTATATTTTTTTAAATAAATTTTGGAGTTGGTAGTTGCATGTCATGGTCATATTTCTGTGTCCATGAAATTAGCTTTCATAACTTTAGCTTTTGTCTCGAACACGTTGGATAGCTCTTGATAATATCGCATATTAAAATATAATACTCTGCTTTATTTGTGAAAAGTGCCTCATTTATGAATTCATAATAATATATTTGGTGTGTGTGTACAATGCCTTTCGTTTATATTTATTTGAGTTGCTAAAATTATTAATTGTAGGGATGTACTTCATATAAATCTATTCATGTACGATTTTTAATATTTTCCATTTTTGACCTACACTTATGATGAGCATCTCATATGAATATATATGTTTATAATACATCATTTGTTCGAAGTTTTCGTTTTTATCTAATATCATAACAATCATTTATGAGAAATTGTTTTTAAAGTACAAAAGGGATAAAAACAAATTTAAATTATAATTGCATTTACAATTCTTTGATTAATGTTTTTCCATAGAATCAAGTACATAGAATTGTATAAAAGAAAAATAATTCATTTTGCAAAATCACCTTGCTAAAACAAATTGTAACATTTCAAATCATGGTATTTCGAAAATTTAAATGGAGATATATATAAAAAAAATAATAATATGCAACGTTTTTAAAATTTATAATCAACTTTGACCCTGTGAAGTACTAACTCTGTCAACCGAAGCCTGTAATAGGCATTTGAATATTCTACGTATGTTGTCTTAAGATAAGATTTTTTATAAACATCAGGCCAAATTCACATCTTGTTAGAGAAACAAGAAAAATTACTAAGCTGGAGATTTTCCAATGCTATGAGGATGGCCCTACAACTCTGTCAAGTTCAATTCATTCTTAGAAACTATATATTTTCTCACATTAAAGGACGAAAATTCATTGAACCAAATAAATTTATCCATGGACTGCATATCATTACCCGAAACGACCACTGGATGTAGAGGAGAAGTAAGCATTACAACGCAGGCTTTTAGCATTAATTTTTAAACATATTTTATTAATTTAACATGAGAGGATGCGATACATTTAGCAAGAAATAGTAAGCTAAATTCAAGAACTACAGTAGTAATTCATAGGAAATTAAATTTTTATGAGTAAAATAAACAAATTTTGTTGCACTTCTTAATTCAATAGCTTTTGAAAATTGAATTTCAATATCACTTTTGTTATTGTAAGTGGTTTTGAAATATCAGAAAGAAGCTTGACAGGATGTGGAACATTTAGATTTGAAAAATAAGTTAATGAGTAAAAGAAAAATATTTCTTCTGTTATTTTTTTCAAATATTATTACATTCAATAAAAAATATATTATTATTAAATCAAATATATATATAAACATGTCTCATGGAGGTTTAGATGATGTCAAAAGTTGTATAAAACGTACCAGCTGTAGTGTTAACCGCGTTTTTAGCTAGTGGTTAAAATTATAAGAGAGCTGGTAAATTATACAGCGACTTAGCAACATCGATGTAGTAGAAATATGAAACTGGGGGAGTAAAAAATAAATTAAAAAATTTAAAAATCTCGATAAATTCTAAAAAATCAGTTTACTACAAATAACATTTAGTTATTATGTTCCTTAAGAGAAATTTTTCTACGGCTGTGTGGCCAAATCTATTGCCTAATTTTTACATAAAAAATGTTTGTATTTAAATATGTAATTATCAGAAAGCACCTTATACTGAAAATAGCTAGTGTTTAAAACCTGGGATGATCTCAGTGTAGGTAATATTCTTGACTAATTTATTAGTATTCCTAGACTAGAGCATTTTAAATTCATCCTAGCTAAATTTATCAAGAAATACATTTGATTCCCGATTTTCTGTGAATTGATTGTTTATTGAATAAACCTTGCGATAAAAAAATGTTCATAGCTCTTGATAAAAATGGCTTCAAATTGTTGGAACAACTTTGATATACCCCCCCCCCAAATTACGCGCCAAATCTGGCACTCCCTACGAACTTTTTAGGGTTGCTGTTTCTTATTATGGTGCTACCAATTTAGGTTTTTTCAGCTTTTAGGTATTTGCTGTTGCCAAATTTAGTATTTTCTGGTATTTTGTACCATTTTCTGAGTTTTTTTTAAAAGTTTATTATCTATTAATTATTTGTATTTAGACAGAATCCATCTTGGCAAGTGAAAAAAGGCGCCTAAAACAGGTATTATGGTTGTTGAGTGAAAAAAAGTCGCCAAATTTCCGATTTGGGGGAGTATATCAAAGTAGTTCCAAATTGTCTCAAATAATTCGAAATTAAGAAATTTTTAATTAATATTTGTTATTGAAGAAAAAAATATTGCAATATATATTTGGGAAGTTTCTCCGAAGAAATATATTAGTTTTCTAAATAAATTTAAATTTAAACTAATGTATTTTTGTAAGAAGCTTTATCCCGAATTCTTTTGTCTATTCATAAGGGATAAAAAATTATGTTTTCTTTATTATTAAATGCATAATAGGTACTTTACTTTAACCTGCCTACAATGTCATAAATTTTCCTGTGAAAAAGCTGGCCTATGAGTAAAATCGAAAAAAATTGTAATGATCCAAGAAGATTGTATCAGGCAAGCATATGTCATTAAATTTCTAATTAAAAATATGTTTGATATAATAAAAGAAGTTAATTTGATTTCAATATGGAGACACAAAATGGACGAATAGTTTCCAGTTGAAGCCAATATTTATTGATATGATTTCCTTACATTAAATTTCCCTTACACTTTATGACTAAAACTGTGTTTTCTTTTATTAATAACTATACATTCTAGTGCATTATTTTTTTTAATTAATAAAGAAATATTGCATTATTTGGCAATCTTTGGTATAAGTTAATTGAAAATTAAAGGACAGAACCCAAAAAATTAAATATGCCTTAAAAAGTATTTGGAAGATTATATTGAATGAAATACTTTTTTTGTATTTGCAGATTAAAAAAAACTTCTGGAAAGCTCATATTTTTCTTGACTCAAGAAAAGATTTTCTAAGCATATCATGATGTTTCTTTTTACTTTTGATATTTTTCAATTTAGTTTTATGTGTTCCTTTAAATAGTATTACTTTGAGTATTTAAAAATTAACTCACTTTTGAAACTATGTCTCTCTAATACAATATTAAACATTGAATATATTTATTTTTTTGTATAAATATAGATAAGACTGTTTAAAGATGTTTAATTTTTTAGATAAAATGTGGGTAATATTCCATTATTCTCCTGCAATAGATCCTCGAAGCGATTGCTGAGCAGTGTTCTGATGAAAACTTGCTTTTGTAAAAAATGACAAAAGCACTGGCATATATATAAGCAATATTTCTAGAAATTGAATATCTTTATTTTAAATTTTCTAGTTATGAAAAATGGGATCAACGGAAGCTGTAATCCTTCCTGAAGGTACCACTGTGTACTCATTGCAAGTAGCAGGTCATGAATATGATGGAAAATCCAAATTAGGTATGAGTAGGTTTATGAAGAATTAGATAAGATAGTCAAAGTATTGTGTATATATATATATATATATATATATATATATATATATATATATATAT
>JAPDSC010146879.1:90298-130847 GCA_026290005.1 Latrodectus geometricus | reverse complement strand
ATATATATATATATATATATATATATATATATATATATATATATATAAAATTAGTAAAATGTACTTGTATTTTAAAAAGTTTTACAAAAATAAATTTAATTTTTTCAATATTTCTTGCAAAAATATTTTAAATTCTGAAATATTTATTAGAATGTAACTTACATTTTAATTTCTATGTAATAAAGTGTTAGTGTAAATTTTGAGCTTAGCTGGTAATTGAATGATTACCACTCTGGCATCCAATTCAATAATTTATGGATTCAAATCCTGCCTTGTGCATGGATATTTGTAGTGTGCAAAAAATGGTATTAGAGCAACCAACAGTTGAACCATACCAGTGAACTAACTTGTATACAACTTAACTTCTCAGAACTAAGTTCAAAATATTAATTAGAAGTAATATTATGAAAAATGTGAAGATAAATATTGCATTATTTGAATCTCTTGAGATAGAAAATTAGTTTAAAAACAAGCATTTGGAATTATACAATTTTAAACCAAATTTTGTTACCTTTATGACTAAAGTACTAATAAAAACATGTTAATAAATATAAGATAAAAATTTAAAATTAGCTATTTTTATTATGTTTATTTACGTTATTATAAAATCATTAATATTATAAATATATGTTTAATTATTTAAAATGCTTTCAATAGATTTGTGCTCTTTATCAGGTTTTATTACTTCTAATCACTCATTCTGATTTTGACACAATTGCAAAACTATTTTAATATTTTTTCACCTTCCTTAAGAAATTTCAGTTAATTGTGGATAATGTAACTTGTATATTTATATTTAGTTATATCCTGATCATCTCTCTTTATCACATTTTTATGTATCACTTTAATCTTTTTTTTAATTTCAATTAAGGATTCTAAAATTGTTACCATCCGTAGGTTGCATAAAATTCACTAGATTTGTAGGAATTCAGGGAAACAATGAAGTTAGAATGAAAGCAATACTAAATTTAAGATTTTTTATATATATATATATATTAATGTTACACTGTTAAAGATTTCATATTACCAAATTTTAAGTATTCAAATTTGTGCTCTAAAAATAATGATTTGATCCCACTTTATGAAATATAATGTTCCTCATTTTCTCAAAAAGCTTAAAGTGGTAGCTTTTCTTAAAAAGCTTAATGTATTAAAAATTAGACCTTTCCATTGTATCAAAGCCTATTTTTCAATAAAATTGTTACACCTACAAGTAAAATGCATAATCTATTAAATCTTCTAAAAGAATATTATTCACTCTTTGTGACATGTTTACATATTTTAACTGTTGAAATTTTCCATTTTCATGGAAAAAATTAAATAAAACAATGAATTCAATTTTAAAAAAATAGTAAAAAGGGAAAAATAAAAATTCCTAAGGTGCAATATTTTATTCATTAAAGCAAAAATTCAGAATTGATCAGATGATAATTTTTATGGTTTCATTTACATTATTTTCATATTTTCTTGCTGGTATTTAATATATGATATTAATGGTGTGAGAGTTCTGAATTGAAGATTAGAGTATAAAAAAGTTTGACGATATATCAATATGAAATAAGTATTAAAATATTGCACTTCTATTTCTAAGTGTAAAAATAAAACTTTTTGAGGACAATAGAAAAATTTGTTGGTTGAACAACAGAGCTTACAAACTGTTGAAGCAAGAATTTGTGTGTAATATGTTAACATTTGTACTTCAGAAATGAATGAGAATAATCAAATGAAGTGAAATTTCATTTGTAAAACAATAATAAATATTTATATTTATGCTATAACTAAATATAAAGGTACAAAATTGTTTTATGTCTTAACATTTTCATAATTTAACAAGCATAGTTTTGTCATATTATTTTAGTACTAATTTTTAATCTCATGACAACAATTTCAAATTCAAGAATTTCAACTCATTCATGATACATGTTATTAAAGTATGCCACATTTGGATGATTCCTTCTAATTTAAAGGTGTTTTAAAGCATGAAAATGGCTGTATTATAAAACCTGTGAAAGAAAATGATCATCGAGCTGAAAGCGAACTTCGATTTTATGAGAATGTATTCAGCAACAAAGAATCAGATTCAGTACTTGAAGAATTAGCTTCTTTTTTACCCAAATTTTGTGGAACATGTCAGAAAAAAGTAGGTGCTGCAGGTAATTGAAATATCTGATCATTATTTTATTATGAATCCCTTCTGAACCTAGTTTGCATAATTGATCAATATTTTTTCTATTTTTTTAATATCTTGATCATAGTCTAATACCTTAATCTAAATTTAATTACTGTATTTTCCTATACATAATCTGAGAATTATGTGTTAAAAAATTTCTGAATTTCGTTGTGTATTATATGCTGCCATGGAGAATCTCTATCAGAAAAGCCTACAAGATAGTTTTAAAAAATGCTGTTTATGTTTCATAAAATAAGTAACAGGTGGCACCAAGACATGGCTAACTTATGTCAGATATATTCAGCTTTGTCCAATTTCATTCAAGAACCAATTTGGTTCCTCAGAAAGATATTATAGTTGCATTTCGCTTTTTGTCTTTCATTCTGAAAATATTCAAATTCATATACCTTCATATGGAAACAAAAATGCTTAAGTTACACAGCATATTTTAAATTAAAAGCTATATTGAAAGCAAAGAAAAAAAATAGCTATAAATATGTTAATGTGAAGTGAAAAACAAAGCATGTGCAGTGCAAAAGAAAAATGTGTTCAATATGCAGTTCAAAATAATCCATTTTATTTAATTTTTAACAAAGCAAATATATTTTACTTTTAAAATATGTCTAACATTGTTTTAAAGGTTATTGGAAACTAAAAATAGTTTCCTAAATAAATAGGAAACTGAAAAAAGTTTTACTACGATGTTCTCACAATTATCACTCTTGATCGATCTCGTGCTTTCATCACACTTTGATAACAGATTTTTTCTGTATAATTTACAATATTTTTAATCATACTGGGCACTTTTTTATTTTATGTGATGCTCATATTATCAGCAAAATATATATTTGGCTATTCACCAGAAAAAAATTGCTGCAGATTATGTGTCCTTTTTTTTTTTTTTTTTTTTTTAATACTGGAAATACGACACTCTGGATTATGTACAGGAAAAATACAGTAATTTATTATACAAACAATGTTTGTGGATTCCTTTTTGAAATATTTATTATATCATGATTAGTCAAGATTACTATAAATATTGTTAAAAAAGGTTATTTTCCTATATTTCTAATATTCATTTATGATTTAAAGTTGTTTTCATTACATTTTAAATTTGGACACAAAATCTCATGATTTTATAATTTCCTTTTAAAAGGGCTCTGTAGCTTTCTGATAAGGAATCTTGGTTCAAACTATAGTTTTCTATTCTTGAACATATTGTATGCTTGTATAGAATTTTTTCTCTTATATTTAAAAGTAATATTGAAAGTATATCTTTTTATTTATATTAGTAACTAAAAAGGACATTTAATGTAATATTATATAATAATCTATTTGAATAATTTGCATAATCAATATAACTAGGTTATGCTTGCATAAAGATCTTTTGTGAAATATTCCAAGTACCTTATGATATATGTTAATAATGCAAATTTAAGAGTTTTCTAATATTCAAAGCTGTATTGTTTGGCATAAATAACTTTTGAGAATAACTTATAAAATTATGTTTTAATACATGTTTTATAATAAAAGGCAATTGTATCTAATGTTTGACAAACTTACTTTTGATTTAGAAATGAAGTTCTTGTGCTTGGAGGATGTGTGTGAAACATTCAAGAATCCAACAATATTGGATATAAAAATTGGAATGAAAACATATGATCCTGATGCTAATGAGGCCAAAGTTCTGTATGAAAAGAATAAATATGCATACAGTGAAATAGTAGGATTTCGAATTTTGGGAATGAAGGTATAATTCATTTAATATTCTTTTATCAAATCTTTCACTTTTTCTATTTAATGAGTAAAATTGCATGTTCAAAATCAGTTTTTGAAATTATCATGTCACAAATTGTATAACATTTTAATTGTATTTATCTTATTTTAAAACATTCTAAAAGCATATTCTTTTTTCTAAATGTTGTTCTACTAGGTGTTTTATTTATTATCTACAATACACATCTGGATGCTAAATTGAATACATATGCATCTAGATGCTACAAATAAACACTATATGGAAGGTCCCAGGTTTGATCTCAAGTTCTGTTGAATAATGGAAGATATATGTTAGACTTCCAACTAGATGTTGATAATGGAAAATATATATTACAATTGCCTTTTGCAATTACATTTGCCAGTGTGGGTGTTTTAGGAGTTTTCTCTCTTTCCTTCCTTGTAATGAATAAATACAAACCACTATCTATGAAAATCCTTCCTGGAAGACAATATATGCAGCAAGCATTAGAAAACTTTACACTCTAAGCCATTAGGCTGTGTGATGCCAAAATTTACTGCATTTCTTATGATAATGCTGTTACAAATATTCATTATTTGGTAACAAAAGATTTACACAACATTACTGGATTCCATACTCATTAACTCTTAAGTGGTCAATTATTTTACCAGAAATGCTTCCAAAAAAGGCATATTTTTTATTGCATATAATTAAGTACCATACTTAATAGAATAAGAATATTAAGAATTTTTTTTTTTTTTTTTTCACTTTTAATGCTTTTTTACAACATTTTTTATATTACAATTTTGGACACAAAACCCTCTAAATGTTTGCTTTTTTCAAGTATATTCTGCATGCAGTACAGAATGGCATATTTATTTGTCTCTTCCACAATTTTACTCATGAGTGAAAAATCAATGAATGTTTCATAAAACTGTAGAACATCAGAAGTGTCATCAAATTGTACATGCACAGAGGGAACACCAGAAAATTTAAATTGAGGACACAAAATAGGTGGATTTTTCACATCAACCTCGGTAAAAATTCTTGCAGAACTCGAATCTTCATCAGAGCTCACAGCACGAGTCATCTGAGGAATAATCCAAATAATTAGAATAAATATCTGTATCAGAATGTAGTTCATCATCTAACAAGAAAGTATTTTCGTCGTCTATTCCATCCATAAGATTCATAAGCGCAGCATACAGTAGAACAAAAATTTCAAAGAAAAGTTCCCGCTACATAGAAAAACACGGATGAAAAGCATTTCATTTACATGGCAAGCCACGCCATCTGTTGAAAATTAATAATACTAAATAGTCTCTTTCAATAATAAAAAATACGGGCAAACCAGAAAAGGAAAGGAGAAAATATCGATGCCCATACGCCATACGGGCAAACCAGATGAGGCCAATTTCAGGTAGCACGTACACTGTACCGCCAAACTGCTTAAAGGATTAAGGTAGTTAAATGAAAATGTTCTATACAATAAGGGATAAGCTAAAACTTTATTTACATTTGTTAACTTGAGTAGAATGACAATATTTTATCGAGATTAAGCATCCCCCAGCTGTAAAAACAATATATATATATATATATATGCCTAGTGTGCAAAAAAAAAAAGAAAAAAAGAAAACTAAGCAATAAAAACACCCAAAAGAATATACAAAAGATTTACCAACATGACTTTAAAAACAATATCATTAAACTTTATATAATATACCTCCTGTTTTTAAATAATGAATATAATATTCAGTGTGTATCATTACCTTCCTGATGTAATATATTTAATGACCAGCTATGTAATTTGCATATAACATAAATTATATATTAAAAAAGGGTTAAAATTAAATTAGATAAAAAAAAATAAAAGAAAAAACTTTAAAGTTCAGTTTCATTAACATAGCTTATTTATATCAATTCTGAAATGAGAATTTGTAGACATTGTTGACCTTGCTAATTTATTACTGCATTTCTTTATACTTTTCAAGTATAACAGTATAAATTGATTATAAAAGTAAGCTGCATAAATTAACTATAACTGTAAGCCTTTTTTAGCATACATATTTAATGTATATTTATGTATTTAATCGAAATTGTTCTACTTACTATTTCTTTTTTTATACAGATTTTAATATTGTTGCACTGATTTCTGAATTTGCTTACAAAAGAAGGCTATCAATGTAACATCTAATAATGTATAACAATCTTATTGTAACTATAATCCTTAGCAAGGAGTAGTAAATATAAGAATTTTATAGAGCTCCTTTTTGATCTATTGCAGCTTTTGTAGATTAAATAAAAATATAAACAGCAATTTTCTTTAATTTTAATGAATATATTAATGAGTTATAAAATATATATGTGCTAAAACTCTTAGTTGAATCCAAATGTAGAATTTGTAACAATTGATAAAATATTCTATTCCTCATTTAAATTTGTGTTTATCATTGCTAAGAGAACAAATAATTTACAGAATCCACATTATTAACCTGTTAATGCCCAAATTATTTTTAAATCGATATTTTTGAAAAATATTTTTAAATTACATTTTATATATCGTAAATAGAATAATTATGAAGTTGTATCCATTTTCTGTAATTAGCAGCTGAGATAATAGGGGATCTATAAATAGATCGCTAGGCGCTTATGATAGTAAAAGACCAATTAATTTTTCTCTGATTTTATAGTTAAAAAATTACAAATTTACGGGGGAAAATGAAACTTTTGTGAACTTAAAAACAACTAATGAGATTTAAAAGAGAAAATATTATTTTATTGATCTAAATTTACTTAGTTAAAATTTTATACAGCCAATTTGTAAAAGTTAAGTGTGATATAATGGAAAACATTTCAGACAAAGGGTTATATTGAATTTGTACAAAATGTAAGAGGTCTACCCTTACAGTTTTAAAACTTGCATCTTCTTTGGTTTTGTTTCTTTCCTATAAAATGGTCTTTTCTATCTAAACGCTCAGAGTCTATTATGTTTGATCTTGATGACATCATCAGAGGTCTTCCAATGCCTTTCTTAAAATTTGTTCCTTGTTTGAGGTACGCAACGGTGATATATAATCGGATGACAATTTTTTCTTTTTGCAATTTGATAAATTAAACAGAATATACGTATTTATGATAGCCCTATCGATAACTATAGTAAAGATTGGCCATAACAATTTTTTGCCACCGATCTCAATTGTGTGTTGTATTTGTAAGAACCCATCCTCCTAGTCGACTCCATTCATATTTTTGTTATGCTGGTGAATATTATTAGGGATTTTTCTTTCAAACCTTTTTGATGCCTTAAAACTTGAATTCAAGGCTCTATATAATCAGAGTTTGTCATTGTTTTTACGCACTCGTTATCCTTCCATTCGACTATAGTTATTTCATTCTTTTCGTCGAAACAGTAGTCATAAGAATCAAGATTTTTTCTTTCTAATATTTTATGAGGCATTAAAGGGCAAGAAGTTGTTTTATTGTTTCTAATTATGCATGTAACTTTGAATCCTTGTGTTTTTATTTCTACCATCATAAGAATTGAAAAAATTATCAAAAATTGATGTGGTTGTTAGGATCAGTTACTGGTTGTAACATAGAGCTACTCCTAGCTCTATGGGTTGTAACCTTTTTTTCACCACTTGTTTTCCAAGCGGTTTTTTTTGGAGTTTCAGGAATTAACTCATCCACATCAAATGGTAAAGCAGTTACATCAGACACTATTTACTAAGAAAACATATATTCTAACGCTTCTTTGGTGGTGTGAAACACTTTATGCTAAAATAATTTGAAAGAAATGAAATGGGGGGAAAACGATATTAGCTACTACTAATGCCCAGTAATCTATTTATACATCAGCATGTTTAATTGTACATTTTAATAATAAAAATAGTGATTTTTCTAATATAAATAAGTCAGAATAATTAAAGAGGTATTGAAAATGTAAAACACATAAAAAATGTATAACTTATTTTAATTTTTTTTCTGTTGAATACAAAATCAAAAACTGCACTTTGAAGCTTCAAAATGGTGAATATCAGATGCTAGCTGTTGGACTGCTCTAGAAAAGAATGCTTCAAATCTCATTTGGGGGTGCAGCCACATGTGTAAGGAAACAAATAAATGTCAATATGAAATAATTAAAAGATATCATTTTGAGTGGGAGGTGATCTATAAATAGATCACTAGACGATAACGGGTTAATGTAACCTGAATTGTGATCTAGCAGAAATATGAATAAAAGACAAAGTCAATTTAAAGAACAAATGAAAGCATAGCAAATAAAAAATAACATTTTAACTTAAAAACATGTATTATCATACATTCTAAAACTAAAATATCAAGAATTTTAAAACAAAAAATGTAAGCTTTCTATCATTTTATTAACAATCATAGAAGTTTTGTAATCAATTAACATATTTTACTTTTAGATATATTGTGAGGAACAAAATATTTATATCAATAAAGACAAAAAGTTTGGAAAGCAAGTAAAACCTGAAAATGTGAGAAATGGTGAGAATTTTTCCATCATTTAATTCTGTAATTCAGTTATGCTGTTTAAAATATTTACCTGCAGTTTTTATGCTAACTAACTTAATATTACTGTAAAATAATTGAAAGATTATTGTCTCATTGTATTTAAAAATTTAATTGTTTATGTGCATATTTTTAATTAAAAATATTTTTTTATTTGTAACTTAACTCATAAAAAAAATTAATCAAATTAATAAATAACAATTTAAATTTTATTCTTGATTATAAATTTAATGGCTTTAAGAATTGTTACAAGCTAAGAAACTGAATAAATATATTGGGTTCCTTTGAATTGCTGACTAGTTAAGAAGTAGTCTATTCCAAACAGTTAAAAATCATATAATTTACTTTTCATTTTAGGTTCATTAAAATTTAATGATCAAATCATAATAAATTTACAGTCAGAAATAATCATTAAAATGTAGGCGGTTGCAATTTTGATGCCATGAGGAAAAGCTGTTAAAGTTTTTTTTATGAGCAGGAATATCTTTAAATAATAATAAAATATTGTTGCTCCTCATATTTTCTTTAAATATATTATCATATAATCATCATCAATTCAAATTTACATATTGGTAATTCTGAAATTTTCTTTTGTAATGCATTTAGTTTAGAATATTCATGGATTTGTATTTAATGTGAATAAATATGTATTTTAAAATACACATTTTCATGGTTTGCTGAGATTTTATTTATTTATTTTTTTATTTTATTTTAGAGAATCAATCAGAAATTTACATATTCAGTTAAAAGTCCTTTTTTCTTAAAAAATTAATTAATTAATTAAAAAAAAATAGTTCCAATATATAATGTATTTTTTCTTAATTGATTTTGTTTTTAAAATTTATTATAACATTTCTAAATTAAAATTTTTATGGCAAAAGAACAGCTATTTTTTCCACAAAATTTATGATATTCTGTTAATTTTAACTAAATTCTTTTTTAAATAGATATATTATTTTTAAGAAAAGTTGACAAAACTTCAATGTATTGAAATGATAGATAATATCTAATTCACTCAAGCTCTGAAAAATGTAATAAAGCTTAAAATTAACTGGTTTTATATACTAATGTTGGAGAAAGATAATGATACTTTAAATGTCATTATTATAAAAATAATTATCAATATCCTTGAGTAATACAAGAGTTGATATTTTTTTCAATGTTAAAGTTTTATGTTAAGTTGATAGTATTGTCAATATCTCATCCCTTTTACTTTAAACATGAGTTACAGAAGAATAAGTCTTTCTATACTAGACACTCATTGTTACTAACTTCTAATTTATGAACACACAGGATTTTATGAACTGATGCCCCCTAATGTGGTCCAATAGAGACCATGATAGTTTTAATTTCCATTTATGATAATATCCTTGTGTGATGCCACAGTTGCGTGGTTTATTAAAGCATTTGTTCTCATTATCGAAAGATAATGAATTCAAATCCTAACCTAACCAAAGATCTGTTATGTTCGCTTAGGGGGGGGGGGCTTGTAAAATTATGCACCATCAACCTTACCAATCAGTCCTATCACTGCATTTGTTGATTTTCATATTTTGCCCTTTGATTTAGGCAAGTTACTTCTGCCATGCTCTTCCTTTGGACAGGTGGGATTTCATCTACAAGAAATTTGTATCAAGATTCATGTTAGAACTATCAATATAATTATGTCAATTTATCAAAAGTTATCAATTGATGTTATGTCTCTTTAATTAATTTTCTCAAAGCATCTTAGCATAAAGCTCCAAAAGTGTGCTACTACTACAATTATCATTTTAGATGTTATCATGCTAGGGGCTTTATTTTAATTTAATGTGTCTTTCATCCATTAATATTCATGATTTATGTATTTTTCACAATTTTTTAATTGCAAATATGATTTTCAGTAATATGATTCCAGAAACAACTTATTTATGAATGAATGATCAAATTTATGATTTCTATTTGTAAAATCCACATGTATTATGTCAAAAAGTTGCTCAAATTTTAAGTTAAAATGAGTGGCAAGAAATTGTGCAAATTCATCAAATTTGTTACTGTTTTACAAAATAAGCATTTAAATTAAAAAAAAGATTTTTATGACATTCTAGTACAGAGGCTGTGGTGGCCTAATTAGTTAGATTTTAACCTAATTAGTTAGTGTGTTGTTCCTATTGGATGTTGTAAGTTCAAGTCTCAACTTAACCAAAGATTGGTCCTGCTGAATAAAGGCAGGTGGCACATGTTAAATAGGTTGTAGTCGCAATGTCCTCCTTGTGAAATGATACCTTGGGTGTCTTCTTCTTAGTTTACTAGGAATTACAAAGATTCCCTTTGTCAGAACTACTATGGCTTAACCAATGGGTGCCTTATTATATAAAGTGCCATCACTTCTGTCCCTTGTAGCAGTGAAAAGTGGAAAATCCTAATAACTGGACATTATATTACAAAAAAATGAACTAATATTTTTTTCCAACTTATTTTAATGCATTTTTGTTTTGTTTATTTTTATCACTTGATTTTGAGCCCAATTTTTTTTTTTTTGTTTATATATTTGAGAAACTTTGATCATCATTTTTTAATGGAAAAATGTAAATTCTTTGCAATGTGGATAATTAACTGCTATGTTGATATTTATATCTTACATTATTTGAAGTATTCATTTAGAATTTTTCCCCATAGCATAACTTACAGCTTACAACCCTTGCATCTATCTGAATGTAATCTGTAACTTCAAGTGTAAATCATTGCAAAGAATGATCTCATGGCTTGGATCGCCTTATAAGATTAACACTTTAGGCATTATGTGCTACCAATATGTTTGAAATGATGTGTCTGAAAAATTATATCTAAGTTGTTTTGATATGTGTGCATTTAAGTAAACCACTGTAACTTAAGAAAAACAAAGATTTATTTGACACTTGAATGAAAATAAATCTTTCATCCATGAACTCGACAAAGAAACCTGCTGCCTAGAATTTCATTTCAGCTCTTTTTGAATCTGGTTTCTTATGTAATGTTTTTGTAGGTACTGAATGATTAAATAATTGAAAACAATGAATGAGAATGCAAAAAGGTTTCAGAGGTAAAAGTCACAGCACTGTAAATGATACTGTGCTGTGACCATCTGTAAGAAAAGTTGATGGATGGCTTATTTTTAAAAGATAGTCAACAATGGCAATCTTTCCTAATACAAAACATGTCTTTTTATAAAAGTAGTTTCGAATTAGAAAAATTAAGTGATTGTTTTGCTTCATTTTTCATCAATAAAATGAAAGTAAGAATTATTTTAAAATATGAATTTTATTTTGTGTGTGTTTTTTTTATGAAATGCATATTAAATAATATTTTCTAAAGAGTGGGCAGTTCATTTAAAAATATTAGTTTTAAGATCTGATAGTTATTTTTAATTTATGAATTTTGATTTTAAGAACTAATTTACCAATCCAGAAAAAAAAAAACGACTGTATGTAATACACATTTGAAAAACTACAAATATGTTTAAAATAAAACGCATTAAAAATTTAGCGAAAAAAATATACTACTTATAAAATTTACAACATATCAACTCTTATATTCTCAAATACTTAATATCATGTATTTAACCATAAATAACAAAAATAAGTTTATAGTTTATTTACTAAAACTAGTTTTTTATTTATTTAAAGTTTTAGTATTTGTTACTTAAAAAAATGACATTCATATATCAAGCTTCTTGAAAACAAGTATTACAGATTTTATTAATTTTTGCAACACTGTGAAAATTAATTTATATTTATTATTGTAAATATATATATTTACTATAATTTAGTACAAGTAGATATTTCAAATTTGCCATTTTGTTAATCTGTAGTTTAGCAATTTTTTCTTTCATTTTAATCATTGTAAAATGATTGTTGCAGCAGTTGTCAGTTATTTCAATTACTTGAAATAACTGACAACTGCTGCATGGAACAAAAATAAAAGCAAAAAAAAAAAAAAAAAAAAATTATGAAAACAAACTGCTTTGATAACTGTGTGGCTTTTGTATCATCTTTTTTGTGCTGTAATTGTTTGTAATTCTATTTCTCTTATTTAATAGTGTGATTTCATTTTCTCATATTATTTGTGATAATATGTTTACATATTTTGTACAGTTCAGATAAATCCAAAAAGTTAGTATTTTTTTATTCAATTTATTTAAATGCTTTTTTTAAGTAATTGTTTTAAATTTGTTACTAAATTTTAAGTGAAACAATACAACTTTTTTGTTTCATTTAAAATTTAACAAATTTTTTTTAAAAAAAAGGAATTTTTAAATTCTAAGCAATGAGTTAATGTAATGACAAGAACATATTGGAAATATTGGTCGCCATAACAAATGTAGACAATTTTTTATATCTGTGGTTATTTGCACACTACAATATTTATTTTATTGAATTTATTTTTATTATTACAATTTTATTTTTATTGAATTTATTTATCAAAACATATTTTTTAGAAAATTCATCTTGGCCTAATAATTGTATCATAAAAAATTCTTTAGTGGCTTTATTAATTTAATGCAAAAATGATTATAGATATAAAATATTATATGTGGATTATGCATATTTAACTGTGTGAAATTTTCAGCATTAGAGCTACTACTTACAAGCAATGTATTTATAAACTGCTTGATACTGTCTGGTTTCCTACATAAATTGATGCAGTTAGCAGCCTGGTTCAAAAAGCAACGAAAATTCGCATTCTACTCCAGTTCTCTGTTATTTGTTTATGAAGGAACATTTTCTTTGTGGTACGAGTGGATTAAGAATAATTTGAATTTTTTTTTCTGGAGTTGAAGATTCTGATCGTTCTGCCTTTTCATCATACCCAGTTCATATTTTGCAGGAAAATACTTGTGAAACGCAATGCAATACATGTCTATTAAATTCAACTTTGTGCCATAAAATAAAATCAAGCTGTGATTTAATACGTATAGCAATAATAGACTGTGCTCATGTTTTTCCCACATCAGATGAGGATACAAATTATACTTTTGGACTTGAGAACTTGATTAAGCAAATTCAAATAATATTTAATGCCCAAAAGAAGTTAGCATTTGTTGGAACAGAATAATTTACAATTAATATAAAAATGTAAAACAGGGAACAAGTTTATTTAAATTTCTGCTATGAATGTTAAAAATGCAATATAATAAATAGCTTTTTCTATAACTGCCTCCTCAGGGATATTTAAATAAAATTTTCATAAACAATTTTGATGCTTATAAATCTGATCATAATAATATTTTACTTAAATATAATGCTTTTATTTATTATTTAAATTTAAAGAAAATCTTGTGTGTGAAATGCATTTAATAGCTTGAATAAGATTTTTTAGTAAAAAATGTATACCATGTTTGTAATACTGACAACCAATGTAAGTTGATTAAAATACTTAAAAATTCACTCTTTCTTAATGGAAAAAAAAAACTCTGATTTTCTTTGGTTGATTTTTAAATTAAGTAAATTTATTTTCTACTGTCTGGAAATCTTATTTTTAATTTCATTATTCTATTTAAATATCTTTTTTCAAGTTGGCATATCATATTTTTTAGTTTTATAGGAAATATATTAAGTGAAAAAATTAAATTTGATGATTACTAAGGAATTGTGCTTAAAAGATAAGAAGAAAGCTGGATGCTAAAATTTAAGCCTAATGTGAACCTTAGGCAAAGTTCCAAACTATTTAAATAGATTTTTGAAGATTCCTCTTTAAAAATGGTGTACATTGTTTTTTTCCTCAAGTCGATTTAATATTTCTGAAAACCAGTTTCATGCTGTATGAAAGATAGCCTAATACAGTGATTTTCAACTTATTTTTTCTCACTGCACGTTGTTAACGATTTCAAAATTTGATGGCACACTAAAAAATACAAATTTGAAAATTGTTTATTAACTAAGAGCACATTGTGTAAAATAGTCTATGATAATAATTTTGAATGTAAAATAATATATGTATTACAAAAATAAAAAAAAGCATAATAATTTTTACATTTCTAAAATTTGGTGGCATACAAAAATACTGCAGCACAGTGGTTGAGAATCACTGGCCTTACAGCTGAAAACAACTGGATTTCTACTAAATATGTGCTTTTTGAGAAAACTTTTCTTAGCTAGTGGGCCATATGCATATATTACAACAGGAAAAAAAGGTTTGAACTCTGACAAACTATAGAGGAAGGAGAAGTGCAGAGGATCAACCTTCCTCTATTCAACTGTGAGCAGTTTTGAATAGTAAATACCAACAATATATTTAATGCATTAAAATGGAGCGATTATTTTAATAATTACATAGAAAAGTTTTTTTGCCCTATTTATCAGATCTAAATCTGGAATTTTTAAAAAAATAATATCACAAAACAATATTCAAGGAAATTAGTTACTATAATTCAACAGAACATTCATCACTGTTAAAAAGTTAAATATTATGTGACTACACATAATAATTTGTAGGTATTATTTAAAAAATTTGTTAAAATATAGGAAAAAAATGCTAATATTTAATAATATTTACACATTAAAATTCTTTATGTATATTTTGTAATTGTGTTTTATATGAGATTTCCTTTACACAAAGTTTTGTCTTCATTATGCTGCTATGTCAAATAGAGTTTATGTTCTAATTTGTTTAAATTGTTATATGTTTGTTAATGATTTTATATCTGCAATGGTTAAACTTTTTTAAAAATTTCAATAAGAAATTTCTTTTGTTGTGAATTTTAAGTTAGCAAAATTGGCATTTTGTACAGTCAAAGTTTGTACTATTATATAAATATATAAAAATAATAAAAAAAAGCTATTTTTTATATTGAAGCAGCCAAAACATATTTATATATTTCTCACTTATTTTGCCTATTTAACACCCTATATTGTTATGTTGAACGATTATCAGCCGGTATTTTTCTCTTTATAAATAGGAAAAAGTAAATATAAAAATTTGTTTTATTGATTCTATGTTTTATAAATTCTCCCTTCTTTCACCCAAAATCTCTTATCATTAGGCATGATAAATCTTGCCAAATGGTACAGTGGAATGCTTTGGCAATCTTTTATTTAATTCATAAATTATGCAATTTTCTGTAATAATGTAATTTTGCACCTAACAATGAAATAAATAGTTTTCTTTAAGAAGAAAAGATTTCTTTCACTGACAAGAAATCAGTCAAAAGTGTGACTTTAAATGCACAATTTCTGCATATATGCATTTTTCTATATAGTCTATTAGAAAAACATGTAAAGAAGGATTTACTATTTATTGAAAAATGTAAATTGAGGTCAAAATTAAAACAGCAGTAACACATGGATGATTGTTTGAATTTTTATGTTTTGTCTTTCATTCCTTTAAATCTTTTTCGCCAAACTGCTCATTTCTTGATGTTCCATTGAATATCCCAATCTTTCTATCTTCATGTTGCATGTTATTTGAATTATTTATTTTCATACATAATAAATCAGTTATAAAATATTATAAGTAATATTGTATCACTTATGACATAAAGTATTTCAATCAAATTTATTGTGATTATTTACATTTGTTACATTATCATATTTATAATGTATAACATTTTACATATTAAAGTATTTTCAACAGGTATTTATTTTCTTTATCAGCACATTTATTTTATAAAGAAAATTTTCATTTATTTGAAGATAACAATTAAAGTAAATAGACTAGTTAATTTTCTTTGACAATATACAAATATAAATTTTTCAGTTAATTATTTAAGACTAGTTTTCATGGATTATCGATGTAGTCACAAATCAAACACTGTTTCAATCATATATTAATTATAATTATTAAATAAATTACAAAAGTATTTAAAAATACTGTTAGTATGTTTTAAAGTAAAAAATGCAAATATTTTTATTTATATAAAATGCTTAATGCAATAAAATATATTCATTCAACAATCAAAAATGCATTACTTTTTATAATTCTAAGCAAATTAACCAAATTTACTAATTTATATATAAGTATGAACTAATATTAAAAAAACAGATTTCAAATAATCTTGAATATAAAATAACTAAAATGAAATGTTTTTAATAAATAAAATGTAAGTATGACTAACACTTCATAAACTCTGATATATTTCAGTCAGATATTAACTGTTTTTTAAACTATTTCAGGATGTACTATAACAGAAAAAAATGCTAAGAGTATGTACATTTCTATGTGCTATACACCAGTAATTTGCAATAAGTTAGAGAACTAAATATTTTCATTACTATCACGTAATCTTCTTACAGTTTGGATATATTTGACTTTTATAACAAGACATCAATGTATGTAAGCTGCCTGCAGCAGATCCACGAGGATGCAATTCTAGAAGGCCAAGCAATTTAGATTTTAAATCAGATTTCTTAGCTTCCACTAAATCGTCATTTGGGGTCAACTGAAAAGAAAAAAAATGTTAGTGACACATAATGGGTACAATCGCTTAAATTTGATTTAAAAATGTATATAAATTTACCTTATCGCATATGTGTTTGTAGATTAGACCATCAGGGCCTACACTAAAAACAGAAAAACCATCTAACCACCTACAAAAAATACATATTAAATTGGATGTAATAGATTATGGTACATAAACGTTTTCATATATAAAATACATTAAAAAGATCATTTTTACCGACCTATAAAAAATATTTACATTTAATATAATGTAATGTATATATGAGTTATAGAAGGTATGATGATTCCTTCCCCACAAAAAAAAATTAACTTTTTCAAGAATAAAGAGGAAAACCGCCAAAAGGAAAGACATCTTACTTGAAGATTAAGTAGTGTGGAAAAAGACATTAAAATATTAAGGGTGTTTTAAAGAGGTATCAAACAATTTTTTTAAGAATAAAAAAAATGTTATTTTTAGTGAATATATATTTTAAAAGGAATTAGATTCTTTATTATAGAACAAATGATTCTCACATTCTTACTCTTCTTTGATTATTGAAGAGGAAATAAAGATTCAAATTTTCTCTTCAATAATCAAACACTTTTCATAGTATGTTTTGAATACTCGCTCGTCATGTTGAAAAAAATATTTGAGATGGTCGTAAGAGCTGCAGAATGCATGACTTACACCTGCAAAATTAAGCTAAATAATTTTTAAAAAAATATATATTACTGGAATATACAGATACATTTCAATTAAAAAACATATACATTTCATAAAATTTCTGTGAGTACATTATGCCTAAAGCTTTCATATAAAAAAATTAAGCAATTTTACAAGACTTACATATTATTCAATATTTTAAATGCAAACTTAATGCTATCCCTTTTCAAGAAAAGCTATGGATATATTTATGTCACAATAAATTGGTAATTTATTGTCATGCAAATTATTTCTTTAACTGAGTTTCAGAAAAAAAAAAAAAAAACCAAAGTTCACTTTCAGATTGTGTAACTTCATATAATTTTTTAGGTAAATTTTCTTAGCAATCTGCAAAAGAATTCTATCAAGCTTCATTCAATAAAAAAATTTTGGAAAATTTACATTGCAAATATTTTTGCAGAATTATAACAAATATATTTATCATAGTATTGTAAAATAATTTTCTAATTTCCAAAATTCCCATAAATGCAGAATAACTTAAGGTGAAACAAATTTAATTAACAAGTAAGTAAAATCTCATAAAATTATTATGTTCATTATCTTCAAACAGTACTCACATTTGTTATTTTAGTAAACTTGTTGATAAAAAATGTAGAAATTACAACATCTTTAACAAGTACTGTAAAAAGCATTAACAAAAGCTAAATAAAATTACATGGTTTTTAAATAAAATTGTTTAAAATTTAAACTATGCAAGCTTAATTTTTTTATATGAAATTACAATATTTAAAATAAATAATAAATATTTTTACAAGGCAAAATTAATTTTTGAAAACATATATTTAGCTTACTCAGTTTCATCTTGAACATATTTCTGCCAAGTCATTGATCTTAATTTCCAAAACTTCAACAACAGTTTATGACGAGATACACCATTAACACGCCATCTAACTCTAACAGTGCCATCTTCAATATGATGAGTAATTTTCAATATTTCTACTTTAACTTTGGCATAATGCAAAAGACCATAAAGCTTTAATATGTACATTGCTTTGATATAAGCAGATAAACCTCTGAAAAAAAATATAAAGGTGTTTTTAAAACAGAAACCAATACAACTTTAAAATATAGTTTTAATTGAATGACTAAATTTAATTATTCTTTAATAAAAAAAATCTCAACAGCTATTAACAAAATTTTAATTAATAGACACAATATTATGTGTCTCTGAAATCCAAATCATGATCTCAGTATCCATTGTTATTAAAATTTAAAGAAACAATGCACAAAAAATAAGTAAAAATTTACTAAACCTCTCTTAGAATCACATTTAAAATTGAAATGGCTTTAGAAATAACTATATGGCTGGCAATTAATTGCCAGCCAAATAGTGCTGTTTATATAGTGCACATTATGCTGTTTGTGAAAATCGAAATTAATTAATTTCGATTTTCACAAACAGCATAATGAAAACCAAAGCTTTCTTGGGAATTAGATAATTAAAAAATACAAAGAAAAGATCTTTTACTATGAGGAAAATAGTAAATGAACAGCAGTTCAGTTAGTCATTTTCTGAAATTTATTATCAGAGATGTTTAGCTTAGTCATTCATCTGTAAAATAAAACACTGTCCTGGAGCACATGATGCCATTGATTTAATAAAATTTACTTCAACCTATTTACACTATTGGCGATCTCACGATTAAGAATAATTTGTTGAATTAATTAAGTGTATAGAATATTTGTTGAGTTATTAAATGATGTCTTATAACATCTTTATTATGGGTAAGCATTATTTTCCAAGGGCATTCTGCCATTTGCAAAAAGGAGCAATACAAACTATTTGAAATTGCATGGGTGCTATATAAAGAAATAAAATTTTGAAATAAAGACAAATAAGAAAATTATTTTAGCTTAATTACTCTGAATTTTTCAATTTGGGTTGATTTTTTGAGCAATGGTCAATTGAACTCACAAAATATTTTCTTCACAGATTTAAGATTCCATCATTCACTCAAATATGCACTCTTTTTCTCAACAGCATTATCAATTGTTTAAAGCAATAAATCACAGCATGATGAATCATTTCAATGATTTGATTTGATTTTTTTTTTTTTTTTTTTTTTTTTTTTTTTGAGCATATTTGGTTGTTTTCAGCATTATAAAAAAAAAACTCAGATCTTAAATTTTTGACATCATTCATTATTTGAACATTTAGACATCTATTTTAATTATTCCCAATTTTTACTTTTCAAAGTAATATCAAAAACAGATTGATATTATCAATTATTTTTTAATTTTGACATTGTGCCAATTAAAGTCCACAATGTTTTTACCTTGTAATAGTAAATTTATTGTTTATTAATTTATTTGATATTTTAATGTTTCCAAATTTTATAATGAGCATACCAATATTTTCATTTTTATTCTGTTATAATTTATATAACCACTCATACATTTTTCAATATTTTATAAAGTTATTTTATGCCAATAGTTAGTTTAAAATGTTTTGATTGAAAAGAAGATCTACTAATACAATACTAATTATCATTGCCAGAGAAAAAAACTGAAATTTAATAAAATAATGTGGATAAATTTGCTTTAATAAAATACTGAAAACCAATTTTCATTTTCCTTAAAAATAACCTGCTGCATTTATTTTATTGCATTTTTTTTTAATTTTTTTTTTTTTTTTTTGACAAGTTAATAGGTAAACTAATTTATCAAAATCTTAATATTAAAGTGCATAAGATAACTTGAGGAAAACAGAAATTTGTCTAGAAAAAATTAAATTTGTAAAATTCTAAATAATCATACATTTTCATGAATCTTAAATTTTTATTTATTGATATGCACAAAATATAAGCTGATTCACTTTAAAAAAAAAAAAAAAAAATTCTTTACATTATATATATTTTCTTTTGATAACTTAAATGATCTATTTACCAAGATATTTTTTTGCAATACTTGACTAAATTCTAATTGAACTAAGGGGGAAAAACATGTTGAAAGATGAGGAAAATAAAAGTTTCCATTATTTTTTAACTTTGCAATTTTTTAAATCCCTCCCCCCTTTTTTATAAAGCATTTCATTAAAATATCTAAAAGTAAAGAGAAGTAATAATTTGAATGCAGAATTTGAAAAATGGTCAAATACATTTTTATTTTAAATTAAAACATTTACAAAGTACATCTTATATGCAAATGATTATACATTAAAAATCATTCAAAATATTTTTGTTAAGAAAGTTAAACAACTTAATAAATATAATTTTTTAATGTAGTTTTTCCTTATCAGGAAAGTAGCAAATGCTGTTGCATAAAATAGCTGTTATAAAATATTTAAATTAATAATTAGTTAAGAAATACTTCTTGACTCAGAAAAAATAGCAATATAATTCATGGTTCAGAATATGAAATCATTATAAACTAAAAGCTTAAATATTTTTTCAAATAAAGCAAATTTAAGATAGAGAAACAACCTGAAAGCTTGCATCAAGGAATATTTTCTCTATAAAATTACAATATTTTTTCTAACATCTAATCATATTTCTAGAGTCTAAAAAAGTGAAGCTATAAGTTATTTGTTACTTCATCACAAAAATTTCATAATTTAGAAAGCATAGATAAGTTATAACAAATATCATCTGATTTCTATTTAATCAATGATTTGAATGTCGAATGATTTTCTTCAATAAACCTATCATGAGGTTTTCAATGATTTTTAAAAAATTTTCATGTTTTTATAACATATATTATCAAATAAGGTGAGATAAAGATTTATGTAATGAATAAGTTAATGAAGATAATTTTCAAAAATGATTTCTGAAAATTTGTTTATATTTTTCACTCTGATACCATACAGCAAAAATATTTTTATTTTACTTTGATTTCATTATTAAATTTGTCAGCTAATTCAATGAATATACCTATATTTTTCTTTTAAGTCTAAAAATGTATGGTATTTAATAATTAGATGCTTTACAAGCATGGATATTTAGATCAATAAATAGATTATGACTGATATTTGACAGATATGATTAAACATTTAAATATAAGTACAGTGGTATCATTTTTCAATTTTTCTTTCATTAATAAATTAACTAACTGAATAACTGAAAATTTATGGTGCCACTTTTTCACTATCAGCTTTGCATACAATGGAATTATATTTTTTTTAAATTCAAAAGATGGACAAAACCAAGACTTAAAAAATAATATGAGATAAAAATTAATGAATCAACTTGTAAGATAATTTTCTTATTCAGAAATAACCAAAAATTTGACAAACAAATTTGGGGAAAGAGACGTTCGTACTAACAAAAAGAAAGCAATGCTTAATAGTTGGAAGTGGTTAAACTTATTCTTTCAATTAAGATGGCAGAGGTTGTTTAAGATTGGCACAAGAAAATATAATTTACCATCTCCCAAGAGCAGATGGTGAATTATATTTTTAAACAGCTATTCCACAAAATACAAAAATTTTCTTATCAATTGGGATTTCTGTAGAATATCTGAATTAGAAAGAAAATGTCAGAGAAGAATTTTAAAATTTTCTTCTTATTTATATTTTGTGCAGCAAAAATAAGTGTAAAAAATACTAATTATAGATAATGACAGCAAACAATTCATAAATCATTTACTAAAAAACATGAGAAAATAAATAGGAACAGGAGAATCAAGATTTAAAAATGAAACTCCATCAGCATTTATGGAAGTCTTAAAATTCAGCAATTATGTGATAGTTCACTCTAATTTGAAAATAAAATGAACTTTTACATTTTAGAGCCAAAGAAATATTAATAAAAATCAAAAATAAGATAATTTGAGAGTAACATATCATGAATAATTCTACTACTACACTGCAAAATAAGTAAAAAAATAACATTTTAACAATAAGATAGAGCAGAAGTAAGTACAAACATCTGGCAGAGAATTATGTTGAATAAAAAATGTCAAATAAATGAAACCGAAAAAAAAAATTAATTTTGCATTATAGTACTGCCTGAAATGACCCTGAATAAACCTTGGTCACCTGAAAAAAACCTAATGATAGAAATTCTATTGTTTTCATTTAATTAATATGAATATCATGTAGGGAAATCATGATATCTGAAAGGGAAAAACTAGGGTTTTGGGAAAGAATAATTTTCCACTGTGAAATTATTCTTTCCCAAAACCCTAGTTAAAAATTTCATTCCTGTCCTTTTCAAATAATGTAATTTTTAAGGTTCATGCTTTTATTTAAATTTTTTAAATATAAATAACAATATTTAGCATTTGTACAAACTTATTAAACTGTTTTAGTTTAATACATATTTGAAATTTTCTAATTGTGCATCCTTCAATAATTTATATTATTTGAAATAAATTTCTTTTGTGAACTGCATTTCAATTATTTGTTTTGGCAGTATTTATTTAAAATCTAAGAAAACTCAATCAAAATTTTAAAGAATATGAAATAATGAAAAGAATATATTAAAATAAATAATTATACATACTTCTTTTAATCATCCCAAAAATCTTAGTTATTCTTATACATATCTTAGAGGATTTTAATATATTCCCAAAATTGAATTTATTTTTGAGGAATTTATTTATTTACTGTTTTTTAAGTTTTTAGATATAATTGAAAATGTTATAATATAAAATAATATGCTGCCAATGAAAAAATTTCAAAAATCTTTCTCTTTAAAGTCTTTATTTTCTGTAGTTTCAATACTCATTTTTTTCTGATGAACTTTAAGAATATCATATATCCTAATTTGAAATAGGCTATAAACAGTTACTGATTTTTAATTTAATTAAAAAATATTAGTTATTTTTAAAATTTACTTAATATGCAACTAATGTCATTAGCTTATGATTTGTTTATACATTTAAGTATAGTAAATGTAATGGATGTAATTGCATTTGTTATGCAATTAAAATGCTGAATCAGCTAAGTTGAAAAGTAAATTTTTTAATTAAATGTAAATTAAATCAAGAAAGTAATAGAAGATTTCTTGTAAAAATGAATTCCACTGCATTAAAATTCTTTTACAAGACTCCTATTTCTGACTAAAACTCTTTGTTATATTATTTAATATTTACAAAAAAGCATTTATTTGAACAATTCAAATTTAATGAAAAATTCATGAATAGTATAATTTTTCTAATAGAAAAGTAAATGTCAAGAGAAGCAATTAAAAATTTCTAAGGATTATTCAGTTAAAATTGCAAAAGTTTCCTATTCCTAATGAAAGAAAGAAATTTTTAGCGATTGTGTGAACTTTGTATTTACTACCAGTATTTTAGAAATTTCCATAGAATCTAAAAATGATCTAAAATAATAATAATAAAATTGGAAGAGTAAATAGGTATGATAATATAAAATTATATTATTGTCATTTACTTTTGACCATTATACATATAATGAAAGAAAATTTACCTTGTAACAACACCCCGAATATTGTTTTGAAAAAAAAACATTTTCATGATAAAAACTATAATCTTGAGGTTTTTCAAAGAAATTTATCAACTGAAAAAAAAGAAATTTATTACAATTTTTATATATTAATAAGAAATATATTAATAATGAATGTCATTAAGTATTATTTTCAAAAAAATACATTGCCTTATTAATTTAAAAATAATTTTATAAATATAAGTTAATTTTGAATGAAGATTTTATTAATCATGTAGTAAATATTCTAATAATTCAAGATAATAGATTCCATAAATTGTTATACATTATGAAAAAAAAAACTTTTTCAGTTTATTTTATAAACATTTTTACTATATATTCAAGTAGTTACTAAATGAAAATATTTAAAAGTAGCACATTAGCACAAAAACTATCATTAGCTCATAGAACATTTCCATTTTTTTAACTTCAAACCAATATAATTGACAAAACTATGCTAATTTGTATTTACTAAATGTATTTGTAAATTTTGTTAGAGATCACTTATTTAATATGACATTCCAATACATGGAAATGTGCATATTTAGTTTTGTAATTGCAAATTACATTACATATTTTAAAGTTTGATTTATAATCAAGATGGGATAATAAACTTGTGTTTGTAATAATTCAAACCTATGAAAGGATCACCAGAACTAAATGGAACTTAACACACTGCTGATTTGTGTTGGTACAAATAAATGATTAAATTTCCAAAGCAAAAAGGGATATTTAGATTTGAAATATTAGAATACGATGTAGCTACAAAGCAGTGCAATAAATGCTACTACTTGGATGTGGCATAGAGTCAAACAGATTTTGAATGTTTGGAGAATGTTATTCCATCATTTGTACACATATTCAACGTTCATTTAGAGGAAAGTTGGACCAGAATAACGAGCACATTGCTGATCACCAAAACATCACACATGTTCAACAAATTAAATAATTAGTGAATAAGCAGGCTAAGGAAAGAGCTGTATATGTTCTAAAAATGTCTTGAATATTCAATACAGCATGTGAACATATGTTATTTTGTTGAACAAATTGCTCCAAAAATGCCTTAAAAGAAAGGAATGACTTTGAGTTCCAGCACTTCACTTAAGTTTCTGTTGCCGTTAAGGTATGCTAATCATAGCAATTGAAATCATCCATGATATACAATCACTCTTTGGTCAAAACTTCAGGCATTTCTTCACTGTAACATTCAATAATGCACTTCAAAAGTTAATATTCGCTAACATAATATTTAGTATGACTGAGACCATCAGAGTTATGCATAACAAAGCAGAAAAAATCTTTTGTTAGTCTGCATGTTAGTCTCTTGTCCTGAACCCATAGGTGGAGCAGGTATTAATGGTTCGGTATAAATGAGGTTTTGCATGCCGTCCAACGTTGCAAACATCCACAAATTGAAAACACCATCAATTGTTACACTTGCAAGAGTAGAGCACATGGTATTAACCCTTTCGCGCCTAACGGGACACATACGTCCCAAGCAAATTTCAAAAAATTCTTTTGGGACAGAAACGCTTCTCTGTCAGGACTGATGGGACACATATATCCCGGTCCTAAATCAGTGTTTAAAATTTTCCTAAAAATATAACACCTTAGTTTTAGCATTCTAGTGTGCCCTACTCATAGTTTATGCCACCAAAATTGTTCTGTCGTAAAAATAAAAAAAAAATTAAAAAAAAAAAAAATTCGTTGCGAAAGGGTTAAATGACAAACTGAAATTGTACAGCCCAGAGACAGTTTGTCACTCAATAGTTTTATTTGGATATGAAGGCTAATAAGATTAGGACTTATAGTGTTTAAAATGGATTTCAAATTACAAATATCTACACCCAAGGAGGGAATCAAACACAATAACAGCTGATCACAAAGCCAGAGACCCTTCAGTTGGAGAATGAGGCATGAACATTAGGTACCTATCATCCTATGTTGACTTCAATTTTTGGCAGCCAGTCCCAGATTTCAAAGCTGTCCAATCTTTCCAAATTTTCAACACTATGTTAATCTTGCTAAACACAAGATGCTACTACATGATAAAAATTCTCCTTCATGAAAACCAATAATTCTACACCATTAAAACTCTTTATGTTATTAAAATATTACTCTTTCATCAGAAAGCAATTGTAATGTCTCACTTAATGTTAGCCACTAGCAGATAATCATAAGACATATTTTTAAAATCCCAATGCAGTACACTATTTGCATGGTTTCAGAAATTGTTCAGAATTTGTTGCATAGCCTAAGCTATTGTGACTATGAAATTTTAATCATTTTCGTAATATGTTATAATTTCCAATAGTTTAACTCATTCCTTCACATTAATTCTTTTCTTGCAAACAGATGCTTATAATGAAACATAATAAATAAAACATAAAAAAAAGTGCATTTAATACTTCAAAAACTTAACTAAACAAAATACTTACAGAATAGGTTAATCTATCAATTACAAAAAGCAATTGCTGCTCATTTGGTTTCCCTGTATTATTTTCTTTTGTTTCAGAATTTGAATAAAATACATTGTTAGGAACAATTTCAGAAGATGGTTTCTTGTAATGAAGTTCGCAAGAATTTTTATTAACATCTTCAAATGAGTAAAAATAAACATCAGAAACAGACGAAGATGCAACATTTACATCATAAGAGAAAGAGGACTTTGACAAAGCTTCTTTAAAATCTTCATTCTTCAACAAGTGTTCCCAGTTGCAAACATTTGACAATGATATCTGTTTTATATATCTATCATCTATTATATTAAAATTATCCCTTAAAAACATAGATGGATATGGTGACACATCTTGCTCAATTATTTTATCACAGTCAGGTTGAACTTTGCTGAGAGCTCTGCATTTAGTGTCAGTACAAATAATTCTAGACATCGAACATGGTGTCCCAGATTTCTAAAAAAAGATAATATTTATTAAAAAATATTATATTATTGATTGAAGTCAGATGTATTCAATTAAAAAAATCATCATTACATTTTCAAAACAAAAACAAAAAATATAAAGCATTATTTCATTTTAAAATTTTTTTGTTTCAAAATATTGAAAAATGAAAGTAAGGGAAAAAATTATTAGATAGCATATTTAATTGATATAAAAATATTTATAATATAATATAATTAAGTAATTTATACATAATATCAATGTATTCAATAACTTAATGGAATAGTTTTAATATTTGGTATTTATTTTTATTTTCTTTAAGGTTAAGATAAAAATAAATTTGAATCATTTGCATTAAATGATAGATTGTTACCCAATACAGCTAACTTGATAATCACATTGTATATACAATACATAAGTATCATTGGCAAATAAGCTTCCCTGAATTGTTAAGAAAGCAATAACTAATAATAAAAAGTTAATAAAGTACTTTAAAATGATAAAAACACAAACATTATGGAAATAAAACAATTAAATATATTCATACTAAAAGAATCAAAATTTCATTAAAAATGAAATTTTGTAAAAAAGAATTCAGGTCCTTTTAAAAAACTGCTAGATTAAAAATTTCAAATCAAAAAAACATTAATAAAATTTTTATGCAATTTGACAAAATAACTAATTTACATTTATAAATTACTGTTTTTTTAATTTTCTTAAAAGCTTAATTTGTTTTCACAATCACATTTTTAAATTTAAGAATGACTTTTCCTTAATGTTTTATAATCTACATATAATGCCCATTTGCATGTGAAATTAGAGATAGATTTGATGTTTAACAAAATTCTGTCATTAGTAATAACACCATTCATAATATTGATAGAACCTAGCTAAATGTTCTGAAAACTCAAATACAGCAATTTTTACTAAAACACTGAAAAATTTATATCTTTGTAACAACATCTTTGTATAATTCCCATACAGCAACATATATAGATGACAGGCCACCTGGTCAGTATCTTAGGTTATCAGGTATTGCTCAATCATGTAATAAAGCTGGATGTCACAGAATTGTCCCGAAATTTGAAAACAGAATTACAGTATTCTATTTCAGTAGAGCTCCAGCTTTAGAAGTTACAAAATGAACAAAAATAAAATAACCTTGACAAAACATTTAGACCATAAATCTCGATTATAAAAATCCAGTTAAAAACAGATGATAAAAACAGATTATAACATATATATACAGTCAATAAAATTATATATTTGATTGAAAAAAAGAACAAGTAAATATGACAGGTTTACAATATATACATATATATATATAAAACTTATGCTTTAACCATGTAATATAACATTGCACTTTTTCACAATATCAAAAGTCTGCATTATATATATGCAGATTATTAAATTTATATGCATGAATGGTATAAAACCGAGCATTTAGCACTTGCTGCAAGTGATAAACAGTACTCTCGAATATTTAATAAAATAGAATCCTATACAAAAACATCAGTAAACATCTATTTTCAATAAGTTTAAGTAAAATAAGATTGTTTGAAAACTTATAATTTGTTTGAATGAAGTCCAACTAATGTTTGAAATTCAATAAGAAAATGCCTTGGTTTAGGAGATTGATTGGTATCATAATATTTAATTTATAATTTGTTTGAATGAAGTCCAACTAATGTTTGAAATTCAATAAGAAAATGCCTTGGTTTAGGAGATTGATTGGTATCATAAGCAAAATTCCAATAAAATTTTCAATTATTTCTGTAAAAGACGAATAAAAATTTAGCAGTATCATGCAACATATGAATAATAAATACTCCCATCCATTTCAAAATGTCCCTCTATTAAATTACTGATCACTGAAAATGTAACACCATGAATGAAAAATATAAACCATGTGATATTTACATCATCCATTTGCAGAAATAAGTTATGCAAATTACTAACATTACATACACACATCGCAGCTGGCTGTTATGCCAGTTTCAAATGTTAGACAAAGGGAGAAAAGATTGTCAATTTAAAATACATATTTTTTCATAAGTTTAACTATGTCTTGTTGAAGATATCAAGCATCTTTCAAACAAGATTTTGAGTTTGATTGAGGAAGAATAACAGCCTCTGGGAATTGCACATTATCCTTTAGAGAAATCCTTGATTATGTTGAACAAAAGCAAGCAGCCTTGTTGTTCCACTGTACATAATAACAGGCATTTTGTTAGCATAGCAGTAATGCATCATTCAATCACATCTTGGACTATAACACAACAGATTTAGCTTATCATTCAGTATCTGCTAGTACTATTGAAAGTCATTTGTAATTGAGTTTAATGCCCGCAAGACATCCATTGCTTTGTCTGGCAGACAATCCTCTTAAAACCACAGGTTTGTATTGTAATGGTGTCATAAACAATGAAGAATAATGGAATGGAAAGACCTTGTCTACAGATAAATCCTGCTTCCACTTACAACACTACAGTGGTCAACTTTGAGTCTGCAGTCACTGTCATGAGAGATTGCTGAACTGCAGCAGTATATATCTTCACACAGATCTTGCACCCAATATCACGATTTTAAGTGTTATTGGATTTCACTTCCACATCCTCTGGTACATATTGTCAGTATGCTAAACAATCACAGATACATCTATGAGATGTTAAGCACTTAAATTCCTACCATACCTTAGTGCTTGATAACAGCAATGTTCCAACAGGATAATGAACCACAACAAATAGAACTTCAGTGTTCTTCTTTATCTATCCAAATGAATTGCTTCTTTGACTTGCTAGTCCAAATCTATCACCAATCAAAACCTGTAGTCTATGATCATACTAAGGTTGGTCAGGGATCTTTGGCTACACTAGATCAATTTTGGTAATATATGGAAGCTATAACTAAGCATATATCCAAAGTCTCTTTGATTCAATAGCAAGGCATGTGGCAGTAATTACACTGTTAACAATGAGAGATACACAAACTACTGATTTTGCCATCATTCCCAAATTGCACAAGAAGCTGTAATTTCAATTATTTGTTTTTTGTATATTGCATATCTGACAAATAACTTTTGTTGTTTTCTTTTTGCATTTTTGGTTCTAATTTTAAATGAAATATGTTTTTAATGCTAAATAATAGCTTGAATTTAAAGAATAGCTTAGTCTGTCTTAGTTTCAATTGATAAGCTACAATATTCCAAGAAAATAGAAAAACATATTGAACTTTAGTTTTTCTTATAATCATTTTAATTTTTGATAAAAAAAATAGTAGAAAAAGAAAATTATTCATTTAAATTTGTTGTTTTAAATAAATATATTTTTAAGTGGTGATCATTTATAATTTGTAAATTCATTTGTTCTATAAGGTTATGATACAAGATAGGCAAAAATGTTAAAATTATAAAATTTCACAAAAGTATTTCAACTTTGAATCCTAAAATATATAAATCAACAAGCACTGTAAACACTTGTGAAACAATGTGATAATACAAATATTTTGCCTGGAAAAGTGAAATGTTAGTTACTAAAATACATGGAAAACTCTCTAAAATTACTTACCCCACAATAATTTATTAATTATTGTGTTATTGTGGGATATATATATATATATATATATATATATATATATATATATATATATATATATAAAATGAAATAAGATATGAATTTCTAATTTAATTTCAAATTCAAAAAGCTTTTACAGTTTTTGTAATATAAAGTATTATATGAAGTATTTGGAATGTGTTACCTGTTATATAATAGATAACTTCTCAAGTAAGCATTGCATAACATATTTTTTAATGTACAAATGGAATATATTTCCTTTGATAGAATTATGCTTTTGATGCCTTTCCATGATAACCTATATTTCTAACTACTGTATAACAGCCAAAAATTTCTGCTATATTCTATTTTAGCAACTCTAAAATTTTTCTTAATTTCAAACTATATTAATTAATATTTTTTGTTTTTACTTGAAATCTTTCAGAAATCCTTCAAGCTGATTTCAGATAATTCTACTGTGGCATCTTTATATCTTTTACATTTCAAGTATAAATGTTATTATGATTATTTTATATCTTTGTTACAAAAAGTGTTTTTTACATTAATCATGGAAATACTTGACTAAAAGCCTTGCTAATCAAAAAAATATCAGGATTATAAGTTGAATCTACTCAAAAATGGTGTGTAGCTTCTATACCTCAATCATTAATGAAAAAAAGAAACAACAGCTTTTTTATCCCTTTATAAATCAAAACCTACCAACATTATTTTATGAAGTTCAATTTGAAAAAATATATTATATTATGCAGTTAATCAATCAATGCATTAATCATAAAATGGAAGTCAAAAGTGAGTATGTAGTTATTTATTGTGTTTTTATATGATTGTGCAATTGATCACAGGCTTAAGAAAATCAACTATTATCATAATTGTAATATCAACAATTAATGATAAATATTTTCCTTTATTGACTATGAAATATTTTAGTTTAATGATCTAAATTTATTTCTACTTTCTTTTTGTAAATTCATTCAAAAGTTTGACATCATAAAAATGATCAAGTGGAAACAAATTTTGAACAATAAATTAAAATTAAGTGTTATAAAATTAGGTTAATTTGCGCTTTAGGTCCCCTACTTCACCAATTCGCGACTTTGATGCGCTTTTTTGCGCATGCTCATTAATTACTTTTTTGTTTTAGCCTTTTCATTGGTTGCTAATTAAATTTCTCTTTGAAATAGCGATAGAATTTTCGCCATGGCATGTGTGATTTTGAAAACTCGCCAAGTAGGGGACCTAAAGCGCATTTTCACCTAAAATTACCTTACTTAACAATGTCACATACATATACTTATGCTTTCTTATTTAAAAATTTTCATTAATATTATACATTTTTTTTATCTATATGTTAAGCTTTTTCGGAAAATTGCGAATATTCATTATGTATAAATTTAGAGACGTTTTTCAGTTTCTAATGAAATTATTTCAAAGGATCATATATCTATTTTGTACTTAAAGACAACCAAGAGCATCAAAATGATTAAATTGTTTGCTGATATTTTAGTGCCTTTCAAATTAGAAAAACTGTTTGCCAAAACTATCATGAAGAAGGCATGTTTTTGATACCATGCACAAGAAAAAGTTATTTTCGAAGAAAACTTCGTATTATTCCTAACAAATGTACGTTTATAAAATTTCAAATATTAGATGATCAACATAGAATTTAAAGGCATATTTTTTTCGAAAAGACTAAGTACTTATATATTCGTCAGATAGCTATAACAGAAACAAAGCAACTTAATGGTTAAGTATAAATAAAAAGTTTATAAAGAATCGCGCAGTTAAAATAATAAATTTTAACAAGCAAACATATAAAACATAAATGTTACTATATATATATATATATATATATATATATATACATATATATATATATATATATACGTTGTATATTCTTATGTAAGTAGATTTTAAAAAAATTGTTTAAATAACTTTATACCTTCATAGCAAACGGACATTTTAAATAATTTCTGGAAAAATACTGGAGATTCCACATCTTATTTAAAATTTTTAAAGAGGTAGAATAGTTACAGACAAAATCCATTCTGAAAGCTTCAGATTAAATCTCCATACTTCACGTTAAAAGTGAATTCAATCCTACAATTTGTTCATTATAAATAAACAAAACAAATCATATGAAATTCCGTTACAGTTACAGAAGAGAATAAAATTAACTATAAAACTAGAAAAATAAATCTTAAAAGAATAGCTAAATCTATTCAAATATTAATAATTTTTATGAATTTATAAATTTTTAATAGTTGAATTTCAAATGTTAATTTCTCACACACAACTATTTGATACGTGTAGTAACTCTAACGTTATTTCACACTATTTATTTAAATAACATTTCTTGCTCATATCTGTAACAGAATTGAAACAGCAAATCGGCAATTTTTAGTTTAGTGTATGTTTTTGCACATTGCAAAACTTTTTGTAATCTCGTGTATAATACTTCCTTTTGTATTAGTTTTTCATCAGCTTACTTTTTACAATAGTTTAATGAGGATTTTTTATTGCTGAAATAGAAACATTTAGTGTTTTAAATTATCATTATGTTTTACAAGAAATTTGCAAGTATAATTACGATGTGAATTTTCATTTTTTTTATAAGATGGAAATTCCTGTTGAAAAACCACGTACTTACAATATTAAAAAACAAAATAGATTCTTGTCAAAGAAAAGAAAACTTGAAGCGCTGTTAAATCTGTTTCAGGAAGAGGATAAATCTTTGATGTTAAAGAAACCGAAGACTGAAAGTACTGTCCAAGAGGACCACAAAGCACTTAAAGATGAATTGAAGCGGTACATAAAAAAGCCTGTGGTCGAACCATCCTTTCATTTGACTCCTCTGGGTCAGAAATCTCGTATTTCATTGAAAAGTAAGAAGGTAAAAAATAATTTGATACCCATATTTTTAGAAGATGTATATCAGCTCATTCTCAAATCGGTCATTAATCGTATGTCTCCTTTTAAAATTAATTGGGCTGCATTGGAGCACCCTCAAAATTTGAGTCGTACTGTTCTGTTAGTTGTTGAAGGTCTTCCCAATAATGTTATTCTTCAAAATCGGATATCTTTGGGTAATATAATTGATATATTTTCACATAATTCTGTTGAAATTGCATCTGCAAATGTGCCAATTCCACAGCAGCTAAGTACTATCCACCAAATTACTCATTTTCATATTGACAACTGCAATACTTATTCTTCCATGTTTCCAAGTAAAAAAATTGTGAAGGTTGAGACTAAAGAAGGCTCACAGAAGCTATCCAAACTACATTTGCTTCTCAGTCCAATTCAGCTTGTAATGGAAAATTATCCTCTTCCTCAAAGTGTGTTTCCATACTCCAAGAGTGAAAACTACACATTTTCGAAAGACAAATATGCCCCTGTTACTGCTAAATCACCAATGTATGCCTTGGATTGTGAAATGTGCCGTACTACAGCATCCAATAATGACTTGGCTCGAATTGCTGTTGTGAATGAAGAACATGAAATTGTGTATGAGACTCTTGTCAAACCAAAAACGAAAATTATAGATTATATGACTAAATATAGTGGAATTACAAAGAAAATGCTTCATGGTGTGGTAACAAGGTTAGAAGATGTTCAAGCTAAACTCAGGTCAATTTTACCACCAGATGCTATACTATGTGGCCAGTCATTGAATAATGATTTGCATTCATTGAAAATGATTCATCCATATGTTATTGACACTAGTATTATATATAATGGTAGTGGAATACGTGGAAAAAAAGATTCATTAAAATACCTTTCAATGATGCACTTAAATGAAACTATTCAAGACAGTAAAAATGGACATAATCCGATTGAAGATGCCTTAGCTACTATGAAGCTTGTTCAATTAAAACTTAATAACTCTATTCAATTTGGAGATGCTTGCCTTAGTGATAATAGCACAACCAATAAAGAATCTGTTGACTTGTCAGCTGTTAAAACTGATGTATTGAATGGTAATGTAGATACACCAGAGAAAATTGTGGATTTGCCTGATAATCAAGGTAATATATCAGACACTGCTTCTGAAAAAAATGTTGACATACCAGATAATCAGGATATGTCTAATGCTGTTACAGATACAATAAATGCTAATATGCAGAATGACTCTGAAATATCTGAGTCCCATGTAAAAGGAATAGAAGAAGGATTATTTGCTCTTACTTCTAGATATAAAAAGGGAGTTTGTCTAATTGGTCCAGAAGAAACATTAACACTTTATGGTTCCGATATGCAAGATAATGTGCAAAAAGTAGAAAAATCAAATATAAAGAAAATAGTTAAAGCAACAATAAATCATATTGAAAATTTTGATTTCACAATAAGCCATATAGATTTAAACTCAAGTGAGAAATCAAATTTGCTTAGTGAGTTAGATAATATAGTTAAACAAATATTTGATTGCTGTCCAAACGAAACTATGTTTATGCTTCTAACTTCAAACATAGATTCATCAAATTTTGAAGATATCAGACGTGGTATGTTTATGGCTACTATTAAAAAAATTAGCTAACAAATATGTAGCTTTTTATGCTTTGTAAGTGCTATATAAAGTTATCAATTATTGAAATTTTAACTTTTGCAAAAAATATTGTAAATAAATTGATATTTGTAAAAAAATTTTAATCATTGTGATTGTAATTTCATTTATTTAAAGGTTTAAAGCTTTGTTTAAGTACTGTTTATTTCTATTATAATTCATATGCCATTAACTGTTGAATATCACTTTAAAAATATTAATTGTTATGAAATTATAGGAATGACATTTCTATAGTTATATTAAATCTATGGATTTTATTTTAAACTTTCTCAATATCATTATAGATCAAAATATCAATGATCACTTAAAAATATCAGCTAAAGCAAATATTTTATTAATGAAATTAGAATATTTTTTGTAAGAATTATGAAAGATATCACAAATTCTAAAACTAATTAAACAAATTTATTCAAATATAAATCTTAATTTTCATTGATGATACACGTTCACATTAACTATAGCTTTTCTATGAAATTCTATTCATAAAAAAGCTTGTCATGATCAAATGGAGTCCTTTATAATAACTATTGTGACAGTCATTGGGAGATTTACTGTTAAAGCGAAATTCCTGAATTTTCTCAAAACACTGAAGAAAATTTGACAATGAAAAAGGTTAACTTCCATATTGTCTCAATTTTACGTTGCCCTTGGAGCAAATCCAATTATTTTGTTTCAGTATCATTTCAATATTTTTCACATTTTTATACATTTTTTTTCAAAATTTATTTGTACTAACTTTTTTGGTATGGTTGTTTCAAGCAATCATAATTCACCCTCCTAAAGTCTATTAATCATGTTTATTTTTATGCATTTGGCAATGATTAAACTAACCTTTTTGGAATTAGATTCTTGATTAAATTCAGTTGCTGTAAATCAATAGAAAAATTTATTTTTGGGTAATGGCAAATGCTTGTTATATTTATTGGGTTGGTTGCCTTTCTTACATTGCATGCATTTGGACCACTATCAAAGTCATTGTTGCTCAAAAAGCAACGTGTGGCAGATGTTTGAATGCTTTATAATGGATGAAAAAATTTATAAGAGTATGAGAAAAATGAAATTGCTATTAGAGGATACTAGCAAATTTCATTTTTCTCATACTCTTATAAATTTTTTCATGTTTTCGATAGTGAAAAATTCTAATTAACACTAAACATACCGGGGATTTTTTTTATTCGGCAAAATAAATGGGTCAAATGACCCCTTTTGGTAGTTTTAGTGTTAAACAAAAAATAAATGAGAATAAAAATGCCAATATTTTTAATGCAAAACATTTAGTAGTGTCATAATAACAAGCCTGTAGTAGTTTGATTATATGACAAGTATTTTTTATCTGAAGATGATGGAATTACAATTTAAAAAATTAATTATAAATAATTCATGAATTAAAAAATGGTTGATTGCAATTGGTTTGTTAAATATTTCATTACAATGGCAAAAAAATCAATATAATTTTTTCTGCAATAATGGAAAATTAATTTTAGATAAAAGTACAATAAAAAAATTAAATAATTCTCATTTTAAATCAATTTAAAATAAGTCATAAATATCTTAAGGAATTGTAATTTTTATTTGAAAAGCACTGAAGCTAAACTATTTTAACTGAAAGACAAGTAAAAAATAAACTTTACTGGATGTTTAAAATTTTTGTTTTGCAAAATGTAGTTGTTCCGATTGCAAAAAAGATGTCTTGAAAATTTTTATGTGTACTGAATTGTTATCAAGTTTTAAATATGTTATTTATTACCTGTGATATATATATATTTTGGAGAGGGGATAGAATACAGTGGAATGAATGCATGTGTAAAATCTATGCCAAGGTAAAAACAATCAAAAATGCTTAAGAAGCGTTTCCAATCAAATTTAATAACTACTTTGTCAAATTTGAAAAATACTAATGCCAATGTTTTGAGTTAAATTTTCACCTTAAGATATGCTACAGATAAGGAAGCATTAATTTAAAGCACAATTCAACTATAAATATATTTATTTGAAGTTAATTTTTTATAAAAAATGTTTTTAGACATTTTATAGTGTATAATTTTTATTTTCTTGTAATGTATTGTAGATATATACATTAATTTTTCTGTATGTTATATTTAATAAAATGATATATTAAGTTTAGATTTTCCATGTATCAAATTTCTTAGTTTATAAAATATGATACAAAGTGTTATATTTAGTACAAAGATTACAGTTAATAAATTTAAAAACTAAAATCTAATAAAAAAAATGCTTTTTAAGGTTAGAAAGCATGAAAAGTTTAATATGCTTTCAATAATATTTAATTTGCATCATATTAATCGCTAAACTAGTCATAAACATAAAAATTTTATATATACCATATTTTACAAAATAAGATTTTTTTACTATTAGAACCATATGAGATTTTATTTTCTTAGGCTATGTATGGAATTGTTTGTACTTGTATCTGAACATCATTACAAACAATGTTAAAATGTTTCAATAGCAATAAGGATTTTTAATAAAATATACCTCATGCCCAGGTTTATTATGTGTATGATATCTAATCTAGTTTACTAACCGCATTTCGCTTAAACTTTGGAAGAATGCTATCCTTAATCTGCACAACTGCCCAAGACATAGAGCAGTGGCTGAATTTCGACTTGACACCGGGCACAGTTGTCTGTGGAAACATTTGTATAAAGTTGGTATCATTCCTTCTATGCTTTGCAATATTGATGAGGTCATGAATGCAGCTCATCTTCCTCGCTATCCTGCACTTCGAAAGACATCTCTAACTGAGCGTTATTGCGAAGCTAAAGGCATGTTAGATTACTAGACTCTGTTGCAGTATCTTTATGTGTTTTTGTTCTATTCTTTTTATTTATTTTGATGTAACTGTCTATAATCTGCCATTGGAAAAAAAAAATATCTAATGTAGTCTGTGACTCAGGAAGAAAGTTGATATTCAAAAGTGAGGAATAAATTTCTAGTACAAAAAAACCTCACCTTAGTATTAATTATGTAGTTTTTTTCTCAAAATATGCACAGGAACTAGCTCTCAGTTTTTCCATTTCATAATTAAAACAAATGCTATTGAAAGCAAATGATTTGTTCTATTTTCTGAATTGATAGTTCATTGCAATTTTCTTAACTTTTAGATATTTAAAACTTATGTTCCATAGGGAGAATTTTATTTTTTAGTATGTGTAAATTAAATATATATATTCATTGTTTTTCCTGTGTTACAATTAGAAAGATTGTTTTTATTATTTCTATATGAAGCCATCATCTAAAATTGTTTTTCATTTCTAAACTGAGTTTTAAATAGTCTAGTTTTGTTGAAGTAAAGTAAATTAATATTTAAATTTGATGTCAATGATCCAAGAAGTATTTGCACTTCTCTAATTCATTAAATAATTGTGAATTATTTGTATTAAATGTAAGACTTTAAAATTATTTTATAATAATTGAGTACTTTAACAATAATAAACTATTTAATAAATAAAAACATTAACACCTCAACACTTGTACCATAATAATTGAAAAATGTATGATTTTTCAAGAAGTATGAAAAGTAATTTTTTTTAATATTAAATCTCAATAGTCTGTTAATCAGAAAAATAATGTCAGCAATTCAGTTTCTTTGATTCCATTTTTGAATTGTGTTACTTAAAAGTCTTACCTTTTGGGTCATTTAAATTTTACTTGGTTTAAAATCCTCCTGAGGTAAAATAGTGTCAGTTTTTGCAATAACTTTTTGTATAAAAAAAATTTCAAGTCCAAATTTTTTCATAATGTTTGATACAAATATACATTATCTTTAAGCATTGTATTTTTAAAAATACATGTCATGTAAAATGATGGAAATACTTAATAATCAATGAAATTTAATTTTAAAACTATTATATATACTAAAAATTATTTATATTATATGGATTTTAATGTTATGAGTTAGAAATTCAGATTTACAGTTTAATAATGAAACTTAAAATGTGAATAAAATTTAAAAAAAAAATTATTTATTATAAAATAGTTGGGGAGAAAGTTTTTTTAATTATGACTTTAAAGCATATGCGTCAGTTTGAAATTTCTGTCATTAATGTCGAGGAAGGCACATGCACATATTTAAAAATATAATAATTAAAATTTAATAGTATATTTTAAAAGTTTATTAAGTGCCATCTATTTTTTTGAAAAATTGTCATTGATGTTAAGGAAGAATATATTACATGTGCATAATTAGCAATGAACTTTTTTAAAATTTGTTTTTAAGAATAACTTTATGAATAGAGTTACTCATGACTTGTATGTGTTTTCATTCATGAGTACAAACGTCCAGGAAAGTACAGCTCATGAATCTGGAAGTCATATCTGTCAAAACCCAAAAAAAAGTCAAGGAACCAAAAGATGTATGTAGGCACTGCCAAATTTTTACGTTTTCCCGCAGTTTACACTCATTTTTTCCGGTTCCTTCAATTTTCTTATATTTATAATGTTAAATTATCCTAATTTTTAGATTCTCGAAATTGAAATTTCCCCGCCGTTTACACTTTTTAAAGCCGTAGTGAACGCCTTTTTTATTTTTTTTTTTCCTTGACTTATACTACGGAAAAAATGTTATGCTAGGATTATCTAGTTTGACGGAGTCACACACGGAAGGACATAATGACATTCAAAATATCTGTCCTGAATGGTCTGCATTTTATTGCAAAAGGCATGGAAGGACGTGAGTCAATCCATCATAAGCAACAGCTTCAGAAAAGCTGCCTCTTCCAAACCCATAAGGAAGGAGTAAGTGAAGAAGAAGATTTATTTTTGCACGAGAGAAATTCTGAAAATAGATTATGTAGTGAAAGACTTCCTCTCCATTTTGACGATGAACTTAGAACTGTCTTAACAGTGGCGGTAGAAAATTTGATTAGTTCAATAAAACTGTAGTAGTGATTTCGATGGTAATAGTAGTTTGCCTACTTGTGCAAAAATACTTTTTGTAACAAACACTATAAAAATGTAGTAGCTGGTGACTTTTAAAAAAATTTTAAATTTTTTTATATTTTTGTAATATATATTATTAAATATTCAATAAAAGTAGATTGTAAATGTTCAGTATATTAATTACATGTGCATGATGGTTTTTCCCTCCGTTACACTTTCCCGCGATTAACAATTTTTTTTTTTTGTGTGGTTTTTTTAAAAGTGTAAAAGAGGGGTTCTACTGTAATTAGGGAAAAAAAAATAAACATTTCATAAATTCATTTTTATTATTATACTACACACACACACACATTGCTTAAAGCTTTAATTCATGTGAATCATAAATGAGTTATTTTTAAATTGATTTATTGTTTAACTAGCTGTACCCGCCCGGCGTTGCCCGTGCATTTAGAAAATGCAGATAAGTGAATAGCGCAGGAATAGTAGTGTAGGACATGTAGACTGTCTCTCTCCCCCCCCCCCACACACACAACATTCCCCGTCGATAAAAAGGAACAATACATCCTAAATATTTTAAACGGAAAATTTTCCAAAAGATGGTCGCCAGAATTGTTTCTCAAAAGGAGCTGGTACGACCTCGGAGTCAGCTATCGGCGAGCAGCGATCTCGA
>JAPDSC010146879.1:31229-80812 GCA_026290005.1 Latrodectus geometricus | reverse complement strand
TAAGTCAAGAAATCTGTTTGTTTATCTCTTAGTAGCCTTCGAGTTTCCACCACCCTGTACTTTGACAATTTATTCCGGCTCTTACGCTTTTTGCAGGGCTCTACTTTTGGGTTCAAAATTTAAGTTAGAGTATAAACTTTGGCGAGCATGTGTTAGATTATCAAAATAACGAGCTTAAAGTTGTTGTCTAGCTCTCCAAAGTCTACAGCGCCCCCTATCAATGTTTTAAGAGATACGCTTATCAAAGTGGTACTGAAGAAAGTCTAAATAAACAGAATCATTTCGCTGCAAAAAGCAAGAAAATCTAACCATTTCCCTAGTTTTTATGACGTTTCGAATTTCGGCACCCAAATTTTCAGAAGCGCCTTAGCGCCTTACCATCGCGTCAGGACCCTACATTCCCTATTCAAAAATGTTCGTCTAGGTGTGCTCTATCGATCCTCAAAGTTTGTCACCGACGAGCTGAATCACCCTGTATATTTATTTTGTTTTATGTTAAATTTTAAATTCGTCAACAAAACTAGTTCAGATTTTGGATCTTTATCTCTAGAAATTTATGAGAATATATTTTCTGTACATAATTGCCTCTCAGAAACGTTATTATATTTTTCACCTTTTAATTTTTTTTATTTCTTTTATAGAAGTTTATGTTTCTTCAGTTTGTGTGTGCATTTCTTTGAATATAAAAAAAGTTTTTTCGAAATTTCGACATATCCGACATTTTATTCAATTAAATCAACAAATATTATGTTTAAAATTTTCTTAGATTTGTAGAAAAATACTCGATTGTTTTTATAGCGCAATCCCAAAAACAACAATTATATATAACCAAACAGTTCCATTTCGAGTGCATAAAAATAATTCATTTTTACGAATAATAAATAAAGTTATAATTTCGAGTAATTTTCTTTTTCGTCATTTCACAGTATGAAACTCAATAAGAAATCATAATACGGTTCCCTGTTATTTACAAAAAAAACATATAAGCACATTATTTAACAAAACTGGAAAAATTATGAAATATATCAAACAGCCATTGTCTAAATGTTTATGAAAGAATTGAATTTTACTCATCTAAATACAAACCTACTTCAATTAATTAATATGATTATTTAGATTTAGGGTATGCTAGTACTGTTGTAAAAGAATTCACATTTATTCGCAATTAACATGCGTAAAATTTACTCTAGAACTATTTATTAATATTTAATGGTTAACCCACATTGTTAATTCATTTTGTCTCTATACGGTATATCTGACAAATTTTAATAAGATAAATTCATTGTGTAAATTGCCTTCCGGGAGAACTTTTCATAGATTGTGGGGCATTTTCACGTATCGCAAAGGAGGGAACCCAAAAAATATTCAAGCACGCACCCTGACACACATGCATGCAAAAGGGGGAAGGGCTGCATTAATCTCAGCTGGTTCAACAATTTCTCAGATCGAACCTGTGACCTTTCCCTTTAAAAGCGCAGTGATCTTACTTTTATATTTGAATTTGTGACAAATTCTTGTAATAATTTATCTCTAAAAGCATATAAGTCTACTAAACCAACTTCACAACTCCATTTTTAAGTTTTCTTATTAACATTTTTAAGAAAGCTTCAAATTTTGGAAAAGTCAATTACTTAGAAAATTTTTCTAAGAGTGAGAAAATGGATAAAGAAGTTTATTCAGAAATGTATCTAAATTCTGAATGATAATGAACTCGCGAAGTATGATAAAGACAATAACTATGAATTAGAGAGCAATGATGAAAAGAATAATAATGAATTAGAGAACTAAGACGCGCGGGTTTTGCGATATTTTCAGTGATGAAAGGAAAATTGTAGATTTTTAAAAAATAATCTTTCTGGTATATTTTTAAATAAAATTTTATGCTCATATATTCACGCAATTCTTTTATTATTTTTCTTTAAGAAAGTTTTAATTTTTTTGATAAAAATGTATTTAAATTGGAAAAAGGGGAAAAAAAATAATGCCAACACGCTTCTTTTCTACCGAAAACGTGGGAAAAGGTAATCGAAGATTCTTCCCAGTCGCAGATCCTTCGTGCTCCTAATAGCTGTGAATTTCGTAAAATAGTTCGCTATGTCCTCCAAGTGAAATGATATGGGAATTTTCTGTTTGGTTTCGACTCCTAAAGGACGAGAACCCATTCGGAGTTCTGATCGTATACCCACTGAGTGGTTCACTACGTAAAATGAATTCAGTTCCGCTTCTTGTAGCACCAAAAGTGGAAAATTCCCAATGATGGAACGTCGTAGGAAAACATTTTTTCGAATTATTAACCTTTGTCTTTAAATTTCTGAACGCTTGTGACAAGATGCGCTCTCACCAACATGAAATTAATTTTATTTAATACATTTTATATAAATTATTGAAATAAACTTTATTTAATTCTTAGTTTCGTACAAATGTAAACATCATATGATAAACATATCACATATTTATCAAATCTGCTTAGAAATTTCGTAATAATAAGCTTGAACATTTTTAGAATATTTTCTTTTGAATTGAATTTTATCTTTTAAAAGATTCAATTTTTGAAAAGTAATTACTTTAAAAAAAAATAAAATTTGTGAAATTATACGTAATATTTTAACAGTTGTCATTATACGTAAAATTTCGACAAATTATTTCATATTTATAATTAGGAACGAAAATATTTTTCTTTCATAATGATTTGTTGTAAATCTTTTTATTAGTTTTTATCTTTGCAGAAAGAACAGTCGTAAAAATTGAATTAGTTTTAAAGTTTGCTTTGAAACTTTTTTCACACCAGACATGTTAACTAACTAAAATCATTCGCCTTAAAATAGATGAACTTAAGAAGTTTCTCAACTGCATTAATATTTACAAAATCTATGAGCAATAATTAATAAAAGTTAGCTTTTCAAACTTTTGATGAAATATAATTAGTTTTTGTATATTTTGAAAAAAAAAAGTTTTTACTAAATTACGTTAATTTAACTAACCTGTGTATTGTTATGAATTTTTCCAAGTACTAAATTACCTACGATGTAAAGACAATTTTTAAAAACTATTGAATGCTTATATGGGAGAATTTCTTTTCTTTAGATTGCTTAACATTATGTTAATTTCAGCTGTTGATTTGGTTTTTGATACCACATAAGGAAGAGATTAATATATATATATATATATATATATATATATATATATATATATATATATATATATATATATATGTATGTATATAGTAACGGCGCCTTATGGCCGCGGTGGTGATGACTACCTAAAATAACTTCTATGTGGACGATCATAAAAAGAAACAGTTTTGGATGGGTTAGCTGGGGTCTGGCTAGAGAAACAGCCTTGGGTCGGTGAGGAGGAGAAACAATCATCGCCCCATACACTACAAGGCCGTATTGAACTACAAGGTAAAAAGGAAGGCAAAATAGGTGAAAGGGCATTTTTGACATCAGTTAGAGTATTCAGATATTTGATTGTTTATATAAGTTCCGTCATTTGTTGAGCAATTTTTCTTGTATATTGACTATTGTGCTGACACCTATCGTCATGCAGCGCCAGATTTTTAAATACACTAAGCGAGTGCAATCGTTTGAGAGCTGAAGCAACGTTATCAGTATCGTTATCTTGAATTTTTTTTCAGCCTCATCAAACGAAAATCTGCCGTTGCATCAGCAACATCTTTCATAAGGCCTGTTCAATTATGATAAATTACGATTACAATAGATGTACCAAGAAGTTTAAGTTAACCAGATAAAACAAAGAATTTTTAAGTTAACCAGATAAAACAAAGAATTTAACGAAGTTTTTCATTATCATATGTATAGTAAATTTGTTTTAAATATGGCAGTTAACGTATTCATATTCAAAATATAAGCATTCTTAATATCCAGGAACAAGCATATTCAAAATTTCGCAATATAACATTTTGAAGATTGCATGTTATTTCATTACACATGCATGTATTAAATACATGTTATTAAGAAATAAAGTCGTTTTATTGTATTTTGATACTTATTAAACATTTTTATGTTAATTTAAGTTTCATGTTAATTAAATTTCATTTGATAATGATGCTGCTAATTTTTTTAAAATTTTTTCATGTTATGTTTTAGATTGAATATTTAAGTTCTTGCAATTTATATTCGCTGCTGATTGGCCTTTCATGCATCTTCATCGTTTTCAAATCCGGTTGCCACCTACTTTACTACAATTCAAAGCCTAAAAAGGTGGTGCCAAGTCTGAAAATGTCCGGACTTGTTATGTACTTTGCACTATTCAGGGCTATCTGGAATAGAAGAGAAGCGAACCTCTCCCTCGTCATGTGCAGTAAGAAACTCATTTCTTGATAAGTATTTATTAACTGATTATATAGAATTATTTTCTTCATTACATGTGATTAATGCGTTCATTCGTATTCACACTGAAGAGCCAAAACATTGTGATCCAGAGGGAACCAGTGTGTTCCGAAGAGTGCGAAACATCTGCACTGTGATCACGGATGTGTTTCATGGAAGAAGCTGCTGAACTAAGCGAATTTGACAGATTGTGATTTCCCGAGGAATCAAAATGACCATTTCCGTAACAGCACGGTTCATAGGCTGTTAGTAGGCTGACTTGTCAGTACTTTTGTCAAGTGATGAATGATGGAGATGAGGAGGGAGTCGTATCTCTTCACCACAATCACGCATCGTTAACGAAACTGCGGTGACCTAATGTGTTTGGAAGTCGTTCTTATTATTGGAAAGTATAGATTTCGAATCCTGACTTAACCAAAGATACATTGAGAACACTAAAGGCAACTGGAGCTCGTTAAATAGTCGTAGACACAGTGTCCTCCAAGTGAATTAAAATCTCTGGGGGTGGCAAGTATCTCAAGTATTAAGGGTCTTCAGCTTAGTCTCCGCCTCTAAATGATAAAGACTCCCACCCGGTTGCTTCTACTTAAATGGTAGAGGCTATCTCTGGCCGAGATGCAGGGAAGCATCCTAGTGTAACAATAACACATCGTTAACGATGCAGGACATTATAAACTATCCTGATCGGTAAAATAAGATCCTTGGAAACAAATGCACAATTGCCGACTGTTTGAGTCAAATTTGAAGTTTAATCTAGCTATTTTGTATCATCCACTTGACGAACAGCTGATGAATCGCGATGTTTCAGAGGTACTCATTTCGGTTCCTTGAAAAAATCCTATACTGCTTTCTGTCAGATTCCTCTAAATCGGTATCCTTTCTCTATGCAGCACGCACGTAATCCTCCTTCACGACATCTAAGTGGCACAGACCATGGTAGCCTCATTGGTTAGGGTGTCCTTCTCGTTACCAGAAGATAGTGAGTTCGAATCCTGACCCAAACAAAGATTCGTGATTTTCGCTAATGCTGGATGGGTCACGTTAAATATGTCGTGGTCGCAATGACCTCCAAGTGAAATGATACCTTTTGAGGTAACAGTTCAAGCAACTGGGGATCTTCTGCTTGGTAATTGCTTCGAAGTGACAAAGATTCCTACCCGCCTGCTTTTATCTAACTGGTGGAGCCCATCTCGAGGCTAGGTATAGGGAAGAATGTTGGTGCAACAACATCACGTCGCACGTGAAGAAACCCATTAAACTCCCAAGCTCTCTCCTCGACAGATGTGGATGCAGAAGCACAAGATCCATCTTCCGTTGTTCAAACGTGCCTGGACAAAACCAGAGATCTTTTACTTCGAAAAACGGTGTCCGATCATTGAGACATGGTGAGTCAGTTACGCAATAACTTGAACGCTATTGAGTGGAACTGTTGTTCGTTAATTTATATAGTCCCTCGGCCTCATGAGTTTCATTGTCAATGCATGCAGAACAAAATGTAAGTGCACTTCTTCTTTTAGCGATGCTGTGTACTTTAAATGTTTTTGATGCGATAGTTTAATTGCAGAGATAAATTTACTTCTTTACCATCATATAAATTAATCACAAAATATTGACGGTTAATTTCAGCAATTTTAATAGTTTAAAATTTGAACATTCTGATGAATGAAAAATATACTAAAAAATAAGTCACATAATTAATAAAAAAAAAATTTCCGTCGTTATTGAACGAATTTTCCTTTTCAATAATTTAAATTGCGTGATATTCTTTTTTCTCATTTCTAAAAGTTTCTAAAAGAAAGAAATATCATGATAATAAGTATTAAAATAAAAAATGAAATATAATGCTTAACAGCAAAAGAATCAAACAATTATCTGAGGTTTTTTCTTTGTTAGGACTGCTTTTCGAAACTGCTGTGAAGAAATCGATTATTCAGATGATAAATAATTAAATATCTTTCCATTGCTCTATAAAGTTAACTAAGCCTTTTAAGTTTAGATGAAGTCATATGATAATTGTGCATAAAAAATGCTTAAAAAGGCATTATTTTTTGGTGTGAAATAATTAAGTGCTTGGAAACATTACTGAAACAAACATCATTTGGATACGAAGGTCACACGAAGAATAAGATTTTTTCTAAATGGAGAGTAGAATTTTATTTTTTTGATTATGGACATTTTTTTAGACAAGAATTAAAAAAAAAAACGTACCAATCATGTTTTTAGAATCACTAGTACTTAATAATGGCAATATGAAAAAAGGTTTCAAATTATGTCAATTGTTATTAGACTTGTTTCAAATTATGAAATATCATTTTTGCGCAACAATTTAAAATTGCTCAGCAACCACGCTGAAATCGAGATTATCGTCGCCTTGAGAATCGTTAAAATTTAATGTACGTCTTTGACTAGCATAGATAAAAGTTAAGAAAAAAATGCATGAAGCATAAATCAAAAATAAATATTGACAGAAAATATTAAAAATCGATCATATGCGCCGACGCATGTCATGAAAATTGCAATAAAATAGTCAAGGGATCGAAAAAGTAAACTTCCGCAAGTAGAAAATGGTTGCATCAAACTGTGCATCATGTGAAGTTTTCAAAAAATGGTTCTTAATTAAGATGTTTGGAAAATCTTAATTCATAAATTAGAATTTAAACAATCTGTCAAGTCATTACACATTCCTTTTTGCAGCATTTTTTTTTATTGGAGCACACAATTCTAGCATTTTGAATCCTGATATAACTGATATCTTAAGCGATTTTTATGTATTTCTTCAAATCAATTTTACCCATAAGTAGCTGAATGGTTAGCTCTTTGGCCATCAACATTTCATGGGTTCGATTCCTCCCTCTGGGTTGGATGCTTGTAGCAGTTTGGAATTCTCATTCAACTCCCATTTTCTGTTCAGTTCTCATATTAAAAAAATGACTTCATAAAGAGAATGATAAATCAAACCACCCAACTTATTTTTAAATCGTATTTGAATATTTTTATTGATTTTTTTTTTTTTTTTTTTTTTTTTTTTTTCACTTTAAGGGTTTTTACCAATGCAGTGCATTTCTAACATTCAATAGCTAAAAATTTTAAATAAAGAAATGCCATAGAAATTGTTTAAAGGAATGATACATTAAAAAAAAAGACAACTTAATGTGCCTTAGTGCCTGCAATGGTAATTACCTTTCCTTCATACGTCGACACCTAACATCAAAACGAGTCTTTAAATGTGACACGAAATATTGAAAATTTTCAAAAACACCCATAAATTGTTTCAATTGCCTGCTTCGACAAAGCATGCTTGGTGCTAATCTTAAGTAAAAAGTTGGTTGATTCACACACACACACACACACACACACACTTCAAATGTGAAGTTTAATTATTATTTTTAAACTTGATTTAAATATTGACAAAATAAGGAAAAATGATTTAAGAATCGTTTGCGATTTAACTCAATAAAAATTTATTGATTGCAATGTTGAATCAAACTCATTATTGTAGTTTGACAGAAGTCTAGGAAGAACCTGGAATCAAATTAACCATAGAAATTTAAATATACAAGGTGGCTCTTAATAGTTTTAATAATTTAAGAGAGGTGATAGTACCTCTCTAGATGAAAATAATGACGTAAAATCCATTTCATTCTGAGAGGCAGAAGAGGGGAAGTAGACATCTAACCTGAACTTACAACAAAGTTGGGAAAACGAATGAAAAATAGCAAAAGTGTCACTCATATTTATTATTTAATAAAAAAATTCACGGCAAGTATTCAAAATGCCGATCACGCGTATCGTTGCCCGGTTGACACCAGTAAAGGAACAAATCAGAAGGCTCGTGTCAATTTAGTCCGCGACAACACGAGATCTGCAGCAGAGCCCACAGCCACTTCATGTGCAAAATATCCCAAGTGATCCCAAAAGAAATAGTAAAGTGGATTGAGGTCCGGTGAATGCGGAGACTTCGATAAGACCACATAGTCCTTGTTTTTGCTTTCTACTTTTCTCTTTCTACCTCTCTGAGTAGAATGCAACCCTTTATGTTCTGTGCTGATTATTGCTAGTGTGAATGGGGTACTATCATCCTTCTCTCTCTTAATTTGTAAAAACAATTTAGAATAACTCTACACATCTATATGTATAATTATGTATGTAATAAATTTTTATTTTTGATACAAAATTCATAGAATCCTTAAAAACAGAAATACTTATATAATATTCTATTATCCTTAATTTTGAAGCAATTATTTTTAATAATGTAGGTTTTGTCTACAATTTAATAATTATAGCTAATTAATGTATAATATAATTACTGTACATATATAAATTTCTGTTAAAGTTTACACAACAGTAACAAAGTTATTGAATCTTTATCTTATCAAATATGAATAGGAATTTTCTAATTATTATTTTTTGTTCTAGTGTTATTCCAAATAAGTTGTGGGCTGTGTCTTGCGTTTGATAAAGAACGCATTTACCAAATATTCATCTCATCCAAGCCATATGTTGTTTTCTTTAAGCCAGAAACTGTAGAAGTAAGAACTTATTCAATTATTTAACATCTAAATTTTCATTTTTGGCACAAAATTTAGTGAAACATTAATGGTAGCAATAAAATTGACATTTTTTCTTGTGTTGCATTCAGTAATATAGGTCCTTAAGCAATATTGTTTGAATGAAAATTTAAGAATACCAACCTTTTGTAGGCAGTGCTGACCAGTACTGAAATTATTGACAAGTCGAATGATTATAAATTCCTACATCCGTGGCTGGGAACAGGTCTTCTCACAAGGTAAACATTAATTATTTTCCTTTACAGAAAAATCTAATTAATTGCTTAAAAGTGTTTGTGTTGCTATATTTTTGTATAAAAAAGCCTTGAGTGAATTATTTTATATGAAAGGAATTATTATTATATCATCATTCTAACAATAATATTTTAAGAAGACCAAGATCTTAAAAACTACCATCATTTTATAAAAAATAAACTTGGAAAAATGGAAAAAAAGGATTACCAGGAAATATAACCTGTTGCTAATCCCCGAAATAATTTCCATGAGCTTTCATACTTGTCTGCCAAAAGCGTTCTCAGCAATTGGAACACGCTTCTTAAGCATGTTCCAATTGCTGGGAACGCTGAAGACCCGGTGATTTGGGACTCAAAGAATTCTGTTGGTGTTTGTTCGAAATCTGCTTCATTATCCGAAATTAATTTTTTCAATCCATGGTAGTACTTTCGTTCACAGCACTATCTCCAAGATCTTGACATATCCGGCAACTTGGCAGCTGCTGATAAGCTTACTTTGGAGACATAAAGGAAAAAATACAGAATGAGCTCTCAGACACTTGTATTTCTCTTCGGTTGATGAAATCTCATGTCACGACTGGCATTCTCACTCTTGATGGAGAATCACATGATACACTCTTTTGTATACAGTCTGTATGACAAAAGAATAAGTGACATTCTCACTCTCGAGAATAACTCCCCCAATCAGTCTGATAATTAGTGGTTGGTATAGTACCAACAGAGCCTTCCCTTTTTAAATAGGAAGGAAGAGTGTTATTGAATTGCCTATATGTAGCACTGTCCTAAAACTCCTAATTCTGCCAATGCCACTCATTATTTTCTGGATGTGAATCATTATTCATTTGAAATACTAAACGTTGTACGTGTATTTGGTACTTACATATTATCCCGTCGATCATAGGTGCTAAAAAACTTACGTTGTTTAATGATTCGATTTGGTACCATATAAATTACAAATAAAGCATTTATCTATTTGTTACAATGAAGATATAAATTAACTAATCTACTTTTCCTTCACATTTTGAAAAAAAAAATATTAAAATTGGCAAAATTCGACGACATATATTTATAAGGTAAAAGGTCGACGAAAAAAAAAATAAATAAAGTTTTTATTGTTAGCAGTCACACGTGTTATTTTATTATTGATTTCGTTTTATTAATAATTTTTTTAATACATATTTTCATATATATTTTTTTAAATATATTTTCAGTTATAAAACAAATTTTTTTTGCTCTCGCAAATGGATGGAAAATATTTGCTGAATATTATAATAATAATAATTGTGAAATTCGGTCATCATACTCCTAATTTAGTTATTAATAATCATGAAAGGTTATGAGAAAATATTTGGCTTGAAAATTTCTGTTTAAATTTATCTTGTCATTTGTTTATTAATTTTTTTTTATTTCAAATCAATTTTAAATTTAAATTTATTTTGTAAAGTTATATACAATTAATTTATAAAGCATTTTTTTTCAACTATAATTACAAAAAAAATGTTCAAACCGTCATCAAATCTTTCCTTGCGCTAAGATAAGCACTTTTCTTTTGGCTTCTCCATTCGAAAATGGTTTCCCCGGCAACAGACAAGCACACATAAATTGGCAGGACTTATTCTTATGTTAGACAGACACTACTTATTTATACTTCTTTCAATAACAAAAGAGAACTTTATTGGTTACTTTATACATATTGAGATAATAAAACATATGCTTATTTTTTTCCTGGCCATGTAATTTATTTATCTTTTTTATTCTTTTCATTAGCTCTGGGAAGAAATGGCGAAGCCGGCGGAAACTTTTAACTCCATCGTTTCATTTCAAAATATTGGAAGACTTCATTCCTATTTTCAACGAACAGTCTGAGATTCTGGTGTCGCGATTGATCTACTTTGAGCAATATCCATGGATCGACATCGTGCCTCTGATCACTGCGTGTACTTTGGACATCATCTGCGGTGAGTGTTTCTTTCTTTTTAATATATCTTATTAACAAATGCTTTGACTTTATCTACAAAGTGAGTAGAAATATGGTACCTTTCAGGGAAAAGATAACTTACTTGGAATCAATGGCTGCTGCACAAACTAAATTGATGGATAATATACCTGGTATAAGCATGTGTTTGTATTCCCGATTCACTGAGACTTGCACATGACGGCTAAATTAACCATGCTCTACAAAGTAAACATTGAATTACTAAAAATGCCCATGAATGAAGTGAGAATCAAATTCTCCAATTGTTAAACAGAAATCCAGAGAACTAAACCATACGGCTATCAGCTCTGCCAACAATGCCAGGAATCGAATATTGGACCACTCATTTCGAAGAGCATGGTCTTATCCCTCGATTGTGTGATTTTGTTGGAAATATGCCCTACAAACTCTCCATGCCTTTAATTATAGATTATTCGGAGTAGAAGGTCTTGGACATGATCCCGACTTATGTTAAATAATTTTACATTAATAATTCTTTTTTTCTTTTCTATAGCTCCAAGCTTTATTTCGTTAATAAATCCAGCTATTCTAAAACCTAAATAAGAAATCAAATCAAAATATTGCTTTATATTTTATTTAATTAACTGAAAGTGTTGAATTACAAAAATGAATTCATTCTTTTTTTAAATAGTTTATGTTTTAATTGTTATGTACATATATTTACTTCCTATTCTTTTGAAAATTTTTAATTGAAAGAATTTACGATTGGAGGCCAGACTTTTTAAATTCAGTGAAATTGTATAATGTTTTATTTTTACATAAAGTCAAAGTGATGCAATGAAATTGGCAGCAATTCTGCTGTCAATTTCGTAAAGTAAGAAACATTTAAGTACAGAGTTTGAAGGTAATATACATTATTCTTGGAATAAAGTGTTACGATAAAGTAAAGCCAAAGTGAAAATCGAAAAGGTATTGAAAATACCAGGAAAACTTCATTTTTTTTTAATTTGATAAAATCAGAAAATTATTTTCTGATAGGTGTTTTCAAAACAATCGCACTGTTACAGAAGTATTAAATCATTTTGTTTTCTAGGAAATATCATGAATTTCTTCATAATCTTGCAGGAAACGTTTGCGCCAGGAAGTAAAGTCAACTTTAAATGTATTTATGAATTCACTTGGAAACACAAGGTGTAAAATAGCTGTTTTATTCTTTTTTCTTATGTTTATAGATCAAGCTATCCAAATTTAGAAGGTTTTGGCTTCCGAGAAAAAATGTGTGCCTAGCTTTCTCAAAAAGTTATGATTCGGAAAAGTAATGATATTTACAATTAATTTTAACTTTGTATAGCACATCGAAAGGTGGTCTTATAAAAAGAAACAAATCCGATCAAGTTTAGACTGTTTGAAAATCTTCTTTACATATTATGTTGCTAAATAGTGAAATCAGAACATCTATCATTCTAATTCTAGTTCATTTCCAATTAGCCGCGTACTGGGAAAATCGTACACACGTTCGCAACTCTAGGAAAAAATTACTTTTTCAAAAATTGAAAAATTGAAAGCCTTTATATTAAAAAATTAACACAGGAATGTTTTATTTCAAAAAGTGATGATATTTATTGTTGAATTCAGAAAGAACGAGGATTGTTTATTTCAATTATTTTCCTTACTTTTAATGGATATGCGTTGACAACTCTTTTAAAAAGGGTAAAAAACTAACACGAACTAAAGAACTCCCATACTTGACCTGACACCCCTAATGGAATTATTTCACCTAGAGGACAGTGCAACCAGGGCCTGTTTAACGAGCCCTATCCGTCTTTGAGAACACGACGGATCTTTAGTTCAGTGGGGATTCGAACTCACTACCTTCCGCAATGAAAACGGTACCCTCACCAACCAGGTCACTGCGGCCTTTAACTACAAATATTGCCATCATAATTTGGAAATGAAGCATTTAATCTATTCTCTGTTTTAAATTAGGCAGCAATTCTCATCCTGGTGTAAATTTCACTGCTCTTTCGTGCTATCGTTCTCAATTCAATTCCGGATGGAAATTCAAGGGCAAGTGGAATTAGGATTTTATTTTTATCGATTCTTTACAATAATAAATGTATCATCTAAATGAACATCGAGTAAGTGCAGGCAATAATGTTAATCTTAAATGTTCGACACTAAATTTGAAAATAAATGAATTCATATTCCAGTGCTTCAAAGTTCTTCAACTCTTTATGTAAAAATAATGTAAAAAAATCATGATAATATATCTTTTAAATATTTTTATTGAAATGCAATTTAAACCACCTACTAAATTTAAAAAAATACTAGTTAGGGGAAAAAGAAATCCATTATTTTTTCGATAGATGGCTGTAGGGATCGATATCTCGTAAAGTGTATTCAAACAACTTCAAATTTATGCTCATCGGAAAGGTGAAAATTTTTACTAAGATGACTCTTTTGCTGTTTTTCGTTTGGTCCATTCAGTTGTGAGTTACAGGGTGTTAAAAATGGAAGTCAACCAAGAGAAAATCCCGTACATTTTATAGCTTTTCTTTCATAAAGGCGAAAATGCAAGTCAGGAGGCTAAAATTGAGGATGGTGTTTATGGTTCCGATACTGTAACAGCCAATTTACGTGTAGTTTTGGTTTCCTCGATTCCTTTCAGGTGTTTTTAAGGCTTAGATGCACAGCGCACGGAGGCAACGTCGTAAAAATATCAAATATGATCGAAGTTGATCTCATATTAGCTGTTGTAGCATCACCAGGACCTAAAAATCGACCTTAAAACAGCTATTTTATTAAATTAGCTTTTTCACGAAGTGAATCCTAAACAAGCTAAATAAAGTTCACATAAAAATAATAGATTTATTTTTCCCCAACCTAATACAATTTTTTTTAAATATATATAATTTATTCCCTCACTGAAAATAGCCTAAGCTTTAAGTTTACATATAATGGAAATATAATTACCATTCTGTATATAAGTATATTAGACTTATTATGAAACGTATTATTTTAGAATTTTATGAGTATATAGAGTCGAATCATGACTACTTTAAAAGCAAAATAGAATTGATAGGTATGGAATGAAATCAAAATATTGCTATTTAATTTCAAATAATGCAAGCAATTCCAGAATTAAAGAATTTTTATTTTTGTTAATTGTGTCTTTAAGTTTTCAGATTGTTGACGATTTATAATTATGAGATGAATTGAGCAATTCAACCCTTTTAATAAAAAATGAATAAATATTTCATATTAAGAAAAGTTATTTCCTTTAAGCAAACTCTTTTATAAATCACCATTTCGTTTGTTAATAAAATTAGAAGAGCTTAAAAAACTTTTTTAGATTAAAATTTGACATCCGATTATATTTGATAAAGCTCTAAAAGTCGAGTATTTTGATTCATAAAATTTCGCAGAATTTGTGAATAGAATAGTGCATTCTTAATCAATATCATATAAGATAGTAATATTGGAACCTATTTGATCAACTAGTTGACTTTTTATTAATTTGGGGAATAAGAAATCTATTATACGTTTCGGTAGATGATAATGTTGATCGATATCTCTTAAAGTATCGAACAAACAATATTAAATATGTTCCCGTTGGAAAAGTGACATTTCACGCTTAAAAATTCCTTTTGCTTTTTTTTTTTTTTTTTTTTTTTTTTTTTTTAAGCTATTTCGTTGTGAGTTACAGGGTATTAAAAATTATAAGTTTCTGGTCCGTATACTGTAATAGCCACTTACATGTGATTCTGGTTTCGTCAATTCCGTTCAAATATTTTTTGATGTTGAAGATGCACCTCTGACAGGTAAAACGTCATCGAAAATGTCGATAAAATCACAAAAGTGATAGAAATTTATCGACATGTGGCAGAGTTAAAACTGGACAATAAGTAGATTTAAACTCTTTTTGCAAAGCGCATCCAAAACAAGTACCAGAAAGTCTTGAAGTTCACATAAAAATAATGGGTTTCTTTTTCCTCTACCTAATATTAAGAAGGCTTTTATTTCTTATTTAATGTGCGTCTCTTTCATTTCAGAGACTGCAATGGGCGTTTCTCTCCATGCACAAAAAGGAAAATGTAGAGACTACGTTCAAGCAATTGTTGAGTAAGTATAAAAGGAACATAAAATCTTGTACATGCTCTCGAACATGGTTTCTTTTTTCTTTTCTACTGAAAAAAATGTTATAATTCATTATATAATGAAAATGTTATAAAATAAATTGGCAACAAATAAAAAAATTCATTGTTCTTGTATTTATAAAGTGGTGGCTAAAATTAGGATGATACTTTCTTTAAAAACCTTTTACACTTAGAACATATACAGCAGTGATTCTCAACTTTTTTTTTTTAGTTGCGGCATATAAGGGAAAATTTTATATAATTTACTTACCTAATCATTCGCTATATATAATAAAAATTTATGTAAAATAAAATAATATATATAATATGTACTATTAAAACATATGTACGTTTATTAAATAATTAATTGCAATATAATAATGAGGATACTTTTCATGAAAAATTTGAGTTTCATTTTTTTTGATAATTTCATTTATAATATTTAATGGTAAAAAATGACAATGCTACTCTCGTATCGTCTTCTACATTGAACAGTCTTGATCTTATTTTCAGTTTTCTGTTGATTTATAATGAAAATCACAAATAAAATGTAGAAAATTGTAATTGTAAGTAATGGAAACACTTGAAATTTCTTCACATTTGGCAAATATTTCACTTTATGAAAAATCACAGTTATCGTTAAGCTTTTTTTAATTTTAAAAAATATGATACTTCAGTATGATATAAATAAAAAATATGATATAAATAAAAGTTTTCTTTTACAGTGTGCTTTTCTTGATTTAAACAAACTTTATTCGTAATTCAGGCTGCTGCACAGTGGTTAAGAATCAGGGTTAAGAATCGATAATGATTTATAGTTAAGCAAAAAAAAAAAAGATTTCTTTTAATCCAAGTATTTAAATAGTTTTGTTTCAAAGAATTGATTCTGCAATTTTATGAAAAAATACATACAGTCATGAACAATTATGTATCTCATAAAATAGGCATCAGACTGGGCCACCGTCTCATAACATAGTTTTTATGCTTGTCTTAAACTTATTCTGTTTATAAATGATTCAGTATAAACAAATTAATAGATTACTTGAAAGAAGTTATTATATAAAGTTAGAGTGATTCGTTTAATTTTGTGCAAACTCAAAACGCTCCTAGCTGACAAATGATGACTGTTCTAGACTTCAGCTCTACCGTTCATGAGTTCGATTCACTCTTCAGGTATAGTTATGTTAATGGTTCAGAATTCACTATAGGTCAAGGTTGAGCTAGACCTCGTACGTAATATATGATCATCCAAACTAAGTGACAAACTTAGTAAACTGTAGCTTCTTTAGATCCCCAATTTATCTCTTAAAAATCTGAAATGATTTTGTATGATTCTCTACTTTATAGGAACTTTTTCTTATTTCCTTGCAAAAACGTATTCTATATATTGCCCTCTCTCTAAAAATTTAATAAATGAAATGATTGATATGGAATTCAAAAATGTTGTATTTATGATTTAGATTTTTTGAAACAATGACTTTTATTTGAAAGTGTTATCTTTGAATTATCATATATTCACGCATCATAAACATACATTACAAAAATAATAAGAATATTTGAAAATTAAGAAATTTTCTTATACAGTTAAAGATACATGCCTTCATAAAGTTTTATGAAATAACTTTTTCAATGGTCTCATTTGATTAAATATTTTAAACACAATCTTTTATTTTCATGGTAAGGTTTTTTTCCAATAAATTGAAAGAAAAAAACAATTGATTCTAAAAAGCCTTAAAATGTAATTTCATTTTGATGCATTGAAATTTACTTTAATGTAGGAAATCCCATTGAAACAAAATTTTAATGACACATTCTAGAATTTCTCAAATTCCATAATATAATTAAATGTGATTTTAATATTGTTAATGCTTATACTTAGACTCAAGAAACTTTTTTACTTAAAGAAGTTTCGATAGACAAATTAACATGTATAATATAGAATTTAAACAAAGGTAAAAAATGCATACATTCAGAGATAATTTATCATCAATTTTTAAAATTTCGTCTTGCCAATTAAAACAACAAATTTTGAATTTATTTTTCTTAAAAATATTTTTATAGTTAATAAACAAATACTTTACTTATAATTTATTTGTTTTAGCTTTTTAACATCACCATTTGTAACAGTTTTATGTCCTGATATTTGAAAATTCTCATGAGTAGATTATTCAATCCTTTGGATACATTCGTCGAGTGAGACTCGTCTCATCTGCTTACTTCAATACAATACAGTCTTTAAATAATTCAATACTCAAAGGGTAGAGTCTTTCATTTCTTTGCCTTTTTATCCTCTTGTATTTTTAATCAATGAAACATCAACAGAGATAACAATTTTGAAATTCCTTTGTTTACCGGGAGGAATATTTTTTAAAAATCTTATAAAATGAAACCATATGAATTAAATTTGAGTAAAATATCTTTGTTACTATTCCGATTTATGCAATGTTTTCATTAAACTTAAATCAAGATCAAGTAATGAAATCTGGCTTAAGTGAGCTAACGAATGAAATCTTGATATTACTTAACTGTAACTGTTCTAAATTCAAATTACTAAACTGTTATTGTTCTAAATTCCCAGAAAAAAATTTGGTTGGTAAACAGAAAAAGTATTTTATTAATTCAATACCTCGTGATATTCGATACAATATTTTCAAACATCAGCGCATTTTATTTAAAACAAGTGTACATTGCGAATAGAAAAACACTCAAGTTTAATTTAAATAAAATAACAAACCTATCTAAGAGTAAAAGTGTTCACAAACTAACTTTAAAGTAAAAAACTTTATCCGATATTTGTTTTAAGAAAAAATTCATTGAAATCTTTCTATCGATTTGTTAAAACGTTTTCATGCAACTAAAACTATATAATGTATATTTTTGTTTATCTTTATTATTTTCTGAAGGCTTTTTTTTTTTAATTCATTGTTTAATTCAGATTTTTTTTATTCATTTAGAAATGGAAACATTTTTTTGTATCGTGTATTGAGAGTGTGGCTCTACTGGGATTTCACTTTCAACCGTTCCCAATACGGAAGGAAATTTAAAGAGAACATCCAGAGGATTCATGATTTTACCAGAAAGGTGATTCATTGTCATTGTTTTTTGCAGAGCACTCATTCCCACTGTTTTCTGGTATGAAGATGGTCTAATCTTTTTATTTTATTTGCATATTATATTCCATTATAGTACAGACTACTGACACATACGGAATTAATTTATGCCATACATAAATTGGACAAAAACATACGGAATCATGGTAGGCAATAATCAATTTATGTATTATAATAAATTTTGTTGGTTTAATGAGGTTGCGATGAAAAGTAAAAATAAGGGACATATGTTTCTTCAAAGCACAAACAATTTATTAGCGGTTCTCTCAGTCACAAATTGACTACAAAAACTTCAGCTCGAAACTTTTTCATAGATTCCTTTCTTAACAAAAAATTTAAGGAAAACATTCGTTGTTTTATGAAGTCAATATAATACAAATTAAACTCAGTGGCATGCCAACCCCCCATGGGACTAAGAAAAACCAAGAGCCTTGGGGTGTGAAACATTTGCGAGATTAGGTGGTTAGTCTAATGCAAAATCCCCAGTGCTTCCTTTCAGTGTTTGATAAGGACTCAAGGGAATTTGCGTTAAGCTGATTAACGTGACTGTAAACTGAATAGCAATTATGATTGGACTCGGTTTTATTGACCCATTAAAGGGATGAAAAGCTGAAGTCTATATGTTATTTACAGTTCAAAATGCCACATGAAAAATAAAATCAAGTAAAATAAGTACATTTATTGCTATCATTCTGGTAATGAAAAGAACGTGATAATAGGAAGACAAAATGGTCAAATAATTCGTTAATTCTGTGATTTAGATTTGTAGAAATCAGTATTTTGAAAAATCGCAGCACAGTTCTGTCTAATATCAAGGCTCTGAATAGCAAAAATTGGATTCATCCGTACTATCATAACGATGTGAAAGGATTTGGGCTACACCGACTGGTTGAAAGATTAAAAATCTCGCCAATATCAAACACTTATTTTTTGAATAAGGTCGAATGATAGGATTCGATGCATTTATTCTCTAACTCTTTCAATTTTGCTCGTTTTAATCCTGCCCCATTGCATGAAATTTGCCTGATTCATTGCTTCTCCATGTTTCAGTGCGTGAAATAAAATATATATCTCTGAAATTTTAGTCTTAATCGTATAGTTGAAAAGAAAATTTTAAATATTAATCGAGCTATTTTTAAATTTTAGTTTAATACAGTCGTGAAAAAAGAGTAATTGAACTTGGGAGAAAAGCAGAGCTCACTGGTTTAAAGACGCGACGTCGAAATTTAAAAATAAAAAAAAAATATTTGCTGCTAACTATCAATAATTGAAGGCTATGTGCCTTAATTTAAATGTCATTAAATTCCAAGAAAGTTAAAATATTCAGTTCACTGATAATGTTTTGTTTACTAATAGTCAAAGAAAATTGCATAAAATTTTGCAGATCAATAGATTCATTATGACAGTTTGAAAAAATGAATAGTAATATTGATACAGTTTTTACGTTTAATAATATTGATACAGTTATACGTAGACCTCCCTGTACTTAGCTCGGGATGAGCTTTACCAGTTACACTATATATAGAAATAATCTGGTCTATATGAACCTCTAATTTAGGAATACTTACGATTTTATGAAATAGAGGCTGATTCCTAACAAGGTTCCATAGACGCAATGATAATTTTAATTCTCATTAACAAATTTAATTTTAAAAAAAACAAACTCTTTTTTACAAATTTACTTTCATGTATGTTTCGCTTGCATTTTTTTTTTTTTTTTTTTTTTTTTTTTAAATCATCTGAAGCTTTATTTTATGGTTGAGAAATTTGGATGGGTGTTATTACAAGAGAATCGAAAATCCTTTGAATTGGGGAACTGTAACATTTATTAATTAACCAATGCAATGAATAAAAAGTAGTTTCTATTTTGAAATTGAAATTAAATGGAAATGTTTTTCTTATAAATCTTTGTTTAATTTGTATGAGTAGACTTTGAGCTATTAATAGGCGCCAGCCTCCAGTATCATTTGCCATATTTATTTGCTTGACGAATTTTTTTCAATCCATCCGAGAGGAATTTCTCCCGCCTAATCTAACTTCCGACTTTGTCTGTAATCAAAATCTTGAAATGGAAATATCATACGATACTTTTGGAAGGAGTAATGATGTCTTGGACCCTCTGTCTCACCTTATAAAATTGAGATTCTAGGTTCAGTACTCTGGTGAATGTATGCTTGGAATGGTACTGCAGAAAAAAAATGATATCTGACCCTTATCTGAAGAAAATCAAAATCTTTGCATGTTATTGAGATGGCATGAGATGGCCATTTGATTTGCAAGAACACTTTTAAATATTAATAATTAGCATATTCGGGTATACTGTACTTTTGATTTAATGAGCTTAATTTAAGTATTACATGAATAATTACTTTTATACTATTAATTCTGCAGGTGATTAACGATAAAAAAGAACAGATGCTGATGTCAAATGCTCTTGTTGACAAGAATGAAAACGAAAGCCCTTCTCACGTTAAAAAGCGTTGCGTGTTTCTGGAGTCTCTGCTGAAACTTCACTTTCAAGACCCAAGCTTCACAGAAGAAGACATTAGAGAAGAAGTTGATACCTTTATGTTTGAGGTATTATTTTGGAAACAAAATTTTCTAATTTTATTACCTACAGGTTATTATTATTTTTCTAACATTAATAAATATACCTACCATGCTTTATGAACAAAATCACAACAAAATACTGAATATTTATTCCATAAAGTCGTGAATTTTTTTCAAATACAAGGCCAAATTTTAATTCAATGTGTTGTCGATATTATAAAATAATAAGGATAATAGCACTTCGAGTTTGTATTATTAGACCTTATATCCAGGAAAAAAAAAATAATGTAGAACAAGTAAAAGAAAAGAATTTGCCTAATATATAATTTTTTTTCAATATTATACGTTTTTATTGGAGGAATCATTATGGGTACTTCATGAAACTGAATAATTCTATTTAAGAATAAAAATTTTTTTGAAATGTTTTTAAAATATTTTAAACCAAATCAACCAAACCAAATGTAAACCATAAGTAATGGCGCTTGAGATTCTTCTTGACATTTATGATAGCAATATTTTCATAATATCAACAATCTTCATACATTTTTGCTATATTAATATTATTAATAAATATTATTTATTAATAATATTAATTTTAATTAATGAATATTATTTAATATAAATATTATTTATTAATGAATATTATTTGGTGAAAAAACTGGAAATAAAATTAAAATATTGCTTTTCATATTTTTAATAAAAATTCATTCTAACATAAATTAATCTTGGTATGAATCATCTTTTTCTAATAAAAGAAATATACATATAAGTATACTTCGAATTGGAACTGAGAAAATGTAACTGGTTCAAGACTTTTTCAAGGAATAAACATATAGAAAAAAAAAAGTTATTTCATGAATGTTTATATAAAATTTTATAATCAGAGCTTATGAAAATTCAATTGAAATTTTAACAAGAGAAATTTTATACTTACAAAATACAGATACTTTTGGAATGTAATTATAACAATATCATTGAAAGAATTTGGCATAATTTCAAAAAAAATTCCAAACCAACTAAAATTTTAAAAAATTAGGTTTTTTTTTTTTTTTTTTTTTTTTTTTTTGCTAGGTTAAATTATTTCTTTATTAGAAATTTATGATATACAATAAATATTAATTTGGTGACTATGGTGAATTAGTGCCAGTGTTTTGTAATTACGAAATAAAAAGAACGCAACTCAGAACAAATGAGCATGATCTATCGCTTTCAGATTCTATTCATCAACGATGTGTGCAGTTTTACTTGCTAAATAAGGAGCGTTATTCTAGTTAGTAAAAGACCATATTTTTTTAAGAATATTCCTCAAATATTTCATATCAGATATAAACATTTCCTCAAAGAAAACAGGAGATCTTGTATACTTTAAAATATTCAATAAGTCTTCCATTTTTAGGGTCATGATACTACAGCTATGGCATTGTGTTGGACGCTCTATTGCCTTGGGTTGTACAAAGATGTTCAACGCCGAGTTCATGAAGAATTGGATGAAATATTCAAGGATGATTTTGTCAGAGAAGTTTCTCGTGAAGATTTGACACGTATGAAGTACTTGGAATGCGTAATTAAGGTATTTTAATTGAATATTTCTCATTTAAAATACTTGTATATAAAATTGATTAAAAATAGCCAATTTGGCGATATTTTATTGCAGTCACAAAGCTTTGAGTTGTCAAGAATTTAATGCCTTTTTTAGGGAAAACTGAAGAGTGATATATTTAAATTTCGCTTTAAAATTATTAAATTATATAACTGCCATTCTATTCCACAATCTGACTCCGTCTTTTAATCAACTTAAAAAAATTATCTTCTCATAAGTTCTTATGCTCTCGGGGATAAAAAATTTTTATATCTTTCCATCACAACTGAATAGAGATGAGTTACCTACCCCATCTCCAGATCTATCTTCAACAATCATTGCAAATAATTCCCTATTTCTTATTGCCGCTTAAATCAAAAATGGTGCTTCTCCATTTTTTTCATTCAATTTAAAACAATTTTCTCGGTTAAATGTGGAAAATCCCCACATCAAAACAACTTATGTTGAAAAGTTTTGGAATATGCACAAGGATTTCAGATTTTGATATTTTTAACATTTCTACAAATTAAACAAAACTCAACTTTGTGGCACGACAGCCCAAAGTTGAGGAGGGGGCAAAGCTTACAGTGTCCATATCTGTTTTCTTGACCAAGGGCTCTGGTGTTCGAGGCATATATCCCTGTTAGATGGTCAGCCTTATATTATATTTTTTATTCATTAACGCGAAACCCCAATACTTAGTTCCCAAGCATGCTTGATACTCAGTTTTATCGACTCACTGAAGGCTCACTGAAAGGCTGAGTTGACCTTGTCCAGCCTGAAGATGGAACCTCGGTATTGTGCGTTGGGAATTTCTACTAATTGACGTGCCATATACAGCGTGATTTTTTTTTTTCGATTCGTGTTTAATTTTGTAGTGGGGGAACTTGCCCTGTTGTTCTTGATTATCAAAGATGAGCTCATGTGCTTTGAATTCAGCAATGGCCTCTACATAGTTGTTTCAGTCACAGATAATTTGCCAAAAGCTCTTTTTGTTCGACGCTAGTATGGAATTTTTATCTTTATGATAAATAACAAAGCATTAAATGCATGTAAGATACTTTATTTTTACATTGAAATTCATAGGAAAATGACAAATCAAAATGATTTACAAAATATGCTTGAAGACCATCGCTCGGAATACATACGCATATCTTCATAAGAATGAGACCTGTTCTTATGATCCTTCTTCTTCGGTGGAACGGAAGCCTAGGTGGGCCCTAATCTTCTCAAGAATTTTCTTCTTGGGTATTTTATTTTTTGCCATGGTCTTCCCATTTATCACTTAAAAGGGCGAAATCCCTTTCTAAGCTGTCAACCCATCTATGGTTGCGCCATCCCCTAGCTCTTTTTCCAGAGACCCTGGCAAAGAATATTTTCTATATTGAAAGTTCTTTGTTTATTCTAATAACTCAATCAACTCATTTGATTCTTTGGTTTTTTTTTATGTATTTGAAGACATATTTTATGTTACCTACAGAAAATTAGAACTAACGTTCCTGGTAATCCAATGATAATCTTGGGATATCAAAAATACTGATCAATTATGATAGGTGAACATTGGTAATTATTGAATTTTTCACTTTATGGTGAATTTTTGATGTGTTTAGTGAGAAGATATCTCAAAGTTCATTTAAATCAATAAACTTGTAATATAATTTGTACATATAATCAATGTAAGATTTAAATTTTATATCTCATTAAAAAATTTCAAATTTATATCAAAAATCGCATTCAGAAAATGACTTGCAATTATCCTAATAAGCTGTAAATATAAATTATGAAAATAATCAAATGAAGTCACATTAACATAATTTACTCTTGGAAATGAAAAAAATTACAATAAATTTGAATTGTAGTATATCAATTATTCTAAGAAGCTTTGGCAATGCGTTGTTAAAAATTATTTTATCCTATAATACGTAATATAAAAGGTAATAAAATTAAATCTATAATATGAAATTTGTCTCAGATAAACAAAATTATTTTTTCTTCTCTTATGAAACATGTTTATTAATTTGTTGACCCATAATAATCAGTGAAGTATTTTTATCTTTGCTCCTCATGGAATATTATAATAACAAAGATAGAAAATTAATACAATTACTTTTAAACTTTACATGCACTAATCTCTCTCTCTCTCTAATAATTTCTCTCATAATTTTTTTAAAATCTGCCTAAAATGTTACAGCATCAATTTGTTTTCTATTTATCTCTTTATTATTTATAATAATTTGAATAGCCTGTATAAAATCTCTGTAAGCATTAGCCTAATGAACTGTGACTCGCGTACTATTTTTCATGAAATAAAGATAAAGTTCTTTAAACATTAATCATTAAATAAAAAAGAACTTTGAATATGTTATGAAGATTAAAATTAAGCCTTAAAATGGTTACGGTATAACTGTTGAATTCAAAAGTTCCTGGTAGAAATAATTGAGAGCGAAGTATACTTGTAGCCTTTTAATATGGAATTCATTGCTTTCGTTTTTTCTTAAAATTTTCGTATTGAACTAGGCCTACATATAAGTATTGAGTTGGTGTGAAGCACGTTTTTCATTTTTCAGAAAAATCTTACCGCATTCTGGCTTCTTGAAAGTTCCTCGATCAAAAATTCGAGGTAAATCAGAGTCCCAATCTTAGCGAAAGAATTCGCAACATTTGATCACATGATTAAAAGGTTATGATGATTAATCTAGCGATTTAATAGATTTTCAACGTTTGAAATGGGAATATCATATATTAACAGAGCCCCAAATCAATTAACTAAATATTTGTAATTTTCCCTTTCGTGTAAATACCGGGAAAAGCAGATAACTAACTTTCCTTAAAAAACTATTCTGTGAAGATGTGAAAGTCATAGCAAAGTGTTGCATGTAACTATTAAAATTAAAATAATAATAAATGCCTTACATGAATTAAAACGAAGTTCATTTTAATTATACCTAAGATACTAAAAAAATGGAAAATAATAAAAAAAAATTAAACTTTCTGGATGATCTTATCATTCAGCGCACAGGAGAGAGAAAATCGCTATTTTATTCCAATGTTACGTAATAAATTATTGGCTAAAAAAAATGCTTCCTGCTCTGAAAAGTATTTAAAAATCTTTAACAAGATAATCGTTCTCTACTACTCTGCAATTATTCTTTATTTCGTTAAATTATTCGTAATCGGTAGATAACAATAGAAACTACATTTCAGAAAGGAAAAATAAATAAGATTTCAGAAAAGGAATAAAAATTCTCCATTAAATTATCAATGTCTATTGTTTTCAGTAAAAAGTATAAAGTAAACATACCTTATTTAAATTATTTCATTTATGCTTGCAAAGGCAGTTATTTCGCATAAAATTAAACCAACTTCTCTATTTGCGTTACGTAACTGACTGAAATAATTCTGAGATTCAAGCATTTATTTGATTTTTTTTTCCAATTTTCTCCATTATTATTATACCATCTGCAAGTCTTATTTGTTTAAGCATCCCACTTTTTTAACTTAACCATAAAAATGCGCTTTATTTCCTATAAAATAGAACTATTATAAATGTTTTTATAAATAAATCCTATAAAAAGCTTTTCCAAAATGGAGATAAATACGATGTTATGAAACGTTATTTAAGTTTTGAATTACTATCAAAAAACCTATGCATGCGCTTATTGGCTGGTAAACTTTTTTTTCCCTTCCGTATTTGTGTATTACCTCATTAAATTGTTTCATTGTTTAAAATAATGAAAAATCTCTTATTGTTTTCTTATAAGTGAAAATGATTTTTTTCTAGCAACGATAAAAATTAACTTATTGGAAAGTCACAAATATTTATCAATCGTCAAATGGGGGGGGGGAGCTATTTATTTCTTTTTTGCTTTCTGGTCCGATTCAATACTGTATTTTGCGTGAGTAATTAATTAAATTATTAAATAATAAGCTTTGTAGTGATTAAAATTTTTACATTCTGGGTACTTTTCGATTTAACAATTATAAGTAATGTTAATTTATAATAATTTTCCCTCAACAAGGCTAAGACATCCTTGGGCATGCATTGGAAAATATGGACCTCGCTTTAAAAGAAGACTTGCGATTTGGAAAATGTCAATATTTTCTAATTTTTATTGACATTTACCGTTTACTTAGCCTTATTCAAAATGACATTTGTTTTTCACCGAGAAGTGAGTCTCGTGTATAAATCAGTTAAAAACAAAGCGAATGAAGTGCTGAGAGCTCAAAAGTTTATTTTAGCATCAAAATTATTAAATGATTGAAGTCCTGGTTGCTTTCATTAACATTTCAATGCATTTCCAATCATCAGTGGGTTGGAACATGTGTAAACACGTTCTCTGTAGTAGATGAAAATATTTAAAAAAAAAAAAAAAAATTCTACATTATTTTATAAAAAAATTTTTTAAGAATGTTGGGAATGTAAAAAGATTACACATTTTTCTATTTTTCACTCTCTGCTCGGTTGCGCATAAATGAGTATTTCAAAAAAAAGAAAAACACACTCTTTGATTCTCGAAGCGAGCAGTCCTAGATCTGATAGAGAATGCAACATCGCTGAAATTAATTACATCGTGACATAAGCCTTTTTACAATGTAATCAACTCAGTTTTTAATTAAGGCTTAAATGAATCATAAGCTTTGTATTCAAGACTTCAAAATGAAAGAACTTTTATGTTTTAATTTAGCCAACTACAGCTACTACTTTAATTTAGCAAGTTTTAGAAATATTTATAGTAAAAATTAGAATATTTTTTTTAATTACGAGTAAATTTTGTTTAAATCAAAGTGCACTGTAAAAGAAAATTTGGTTTTACAGTTACGCATACCTTATTTTTTACATTTAAAAATTGTTTTCCTCTTCATAACTGTGGCCTTTCATAAAGGGAAATATTTGCCCACGTGAAAAAATTTCAAGTGCTCCCAGTATCTAATGAAATTATCAAAAAACATCAAGCTCAAACTTCTCATTAAAAGTATAATTATTACTTTGTAACTAATCTCTTAATAAACGTACTGTTGTTTCTGTAGCATATATTATATTATTTTATATTCTAAATTATTATCATAAACTACTTTACTCAGTCCATTATAGGTAAGTAAACAACTTCTTTTTTTGTGGGTGTGTGCTACCAAATTTTGAAATCGTTAAAAGTGTGCCGCGACAAAAGAAAGGTTGAGAATCAGTGCATTAGAGAACTGTGAAACGTTTATCTTTCATTTTTGCCGGATCCGTCATTTGCAAACTTATTGTTGCATTAGTAATACATTTTTATTCCAACGCCATCCATAAATGAAATTTATATTTATTTTTCTTCTGTATATTTAATGAAGATTTTGTTTTAGTTTCAACTATGTGAAATGTTTCGGTGATATAAAAAATCTATTTTAATTAATTCTTCTCTTTTGTGCAGGAAGCCCTTCGATTATATCCTTCCGTACCTTTCATTGGACGAGAGGTCACGAAAAGTTTTAAAGTGCGTAAGTAACTTTATTACAGTTTACTGCGTTGATTAAAGTAAATTAACTCTCATATAATATAGTATTTTAATTGTTAATTTACTTAATTGCTTTTCTTCACAAATTGAGTTATTTTTTTTTAAATTTTGATGCATTTGCTTAAAATTTTGAAATTAAGAATCTATTATTGAATTTGCTGCATGTCAAGGAGGAAAACAAATACGAAAACCAAATTCAAAATATTAAGTTGGGGAAAAGAAATCTATTACTTTTACATTATTTCAAGACTTTATTTAATATGGTTCGAATTCGCTTTGTTTGTCAAACTTTTATAGTTGATTTACAGCTCCCGTGTGATGCTGCGACTAGTATAATGCCGGGCAATTGATCATTTCAGTGATTTTATCAACATTTTCGACGATGGACTTACCTGTGAGAAGTGCATTTTCAACATGAAATGTACTTAAATGGAATAGATTGAACAGAATTTTCAAGTAATTGGCTGTTACAGTATCGAGACCATAAACGTCATTCACAGTTCCAACCTCCTGACTTGCTTATTCGCCTTTATCAAAGAAAAACTGTAAAATGTACCGATTTTTTTTTTTTTTTTTTTTTTTTTTTTTTTGTTGAATTCTATTTTTAACACTCTATAATTCATAAGTGAATGGACAAAGCAGGAAACAGTAAAGGAATATTTTTGTGCGAAAATCACCTTTTCAACGAGCATAAATCAGAAATTGTTTGACAGATATTTTACGAGATATCGATCACAATAATAATCTACCACAAAAATAATGAATTTCTTTTACCCCAATCTAATATTTCAGGATTATAATAAGCACAAAATACGATTTTATTTGAAATGGTAGGCCAGTGCTTTCAAAAGGCAACTATTTTTCATTATTAACCATTATTCATTCATTCTCTCCTTTCTAAATTACATTTATTTATCACTTAATATATTCACAGAAAAAATTTTGTATCTTTATTACAATATTTAAAGAAATATTTGACATGGTTCGGTAAATACACTTGCCACTTTTTATAGAAAAAACTACTGTAATTCAATATGGAGTCGAAATAAATTTAATTTTTTTTGACAAATGTTTATTTTTCTATCTCTTTCTTTATTCCTATTCTTGAGTTTGCGCTTTTCTGGGCGTCATCAAGAAATCTTTTTCGAACATCTATTTATTCCACATTTCACACACACTTAATTTTAAAATACAGCATAGCGGTTACACGCACACACTTTTGAACAGTGATAGATACGTCGAGTCAGAGGGGGAGCGAGTGCGTATCTGCTGGTTTTCTGATTTTCTGTAATTTTACTTGGTGCTAATGCGCGCATCGCCAACTTGGCTGTCACGCCTCTGGAACGAAGGAAATCGCTCTTTTGGCGGCCGCTACAAGTTCATATGTCATAGTTACTAGCAATTGAGTAATCAATAGTATAATAACCATATGATAAAAGCCTGTTACATTTCATTCAAGTATCGACGCTTGAAAATTCGACATTAAATACACATGCTGACGATTAATGAACCATGTTTTATTAAATCAGATGGACGTTTATAAGAACTTCAGCAATAATGGTCAGAACACATAAAATAGGTCTTCTAAGTGAAGTAATATCTCTGAGGCAATTTCAAGAGTTTTCTCCTTCGTACTTGCTTTTAAAGACCAATTTTCTAACCAAGGCCAGTCACCTACATTAGAATGCTCCTCATTATAAAAACAGAAGTTGTTCCCTTTTTCATGAAAGTAATGGTCTCATGGAGCTAGTATAACTTTGGCTAACCAAAGGAAATAAGCCAGAACAACAGAGCACAAACGATTAACAATGCAAGTACAATAAGATTTTAAAAAAAAAAAAAAAAAAAAAAAAAAAAAAAAAAAAAAAAACCCTATTAGTCTCAATTTTTATATAATAGATAACATCTTACGGCGTTCACCCAGAAACATTTTGATCGGTTTTGGAATAAGATGTTTCTTGATTTCAATTTGTTGTAGTTGAAGGTAGATGACATATAGAACATGTTTCACGACTCTTTCTCGGAATTTAAGAACTGATTTGATTAATGTTTTTTATGCGACTTTTGGCTACAGAACGATTAAAACTGATTTTTCCATTTGATGTAACGTGATCATACCACGATGAATGAGCTTATGTAACCAGTAGTATTTCTTCAGTTCAATCATACACATAGAAGAGTATAGTTGGTTTAACGTTTATTTTAATAATGGTTGTTATTTTACGCTTCATTTGCCATTTGTAATCGAACCCTTTTAAATTATGCTGTTTATACAGCCATCTGTAGCTAACATGAGCTGTATAAACAGATGGCTGAATCATCTGTAGAAAAAAATAAAACGTTTTTTCCCTAATGAGTTATTGGTGATAATTCAGAAAAAAAAAGGTAGACAGTTGTAACCTCTAAGTCTGCCTTTGAGTTGTTGTAAAATGAAATCATTCCTTTCATATAATGTATGCATAGTACCACATAAACCTCGAAATCAGGAATCTCCTCTTTGCATAAACCAGTAATATAAGCAATGATTATTTATGTTAGAATATTGAATACGATTTACAATTACGAGGAAGAGAGAAAAGTTTTATTAAAATGTATTCTACTAACATAAATTCATCAACTTGTAAAACAATTTGTTTCTATAAAAGTAATTTTCTGAAATTGTCACGATACTTATGTTAATCCTATAATAAAATAATACGTAATTAATAATAATATATCTAATTTTGTCAATAGTAAAAATAAAAAATCTGTACATTTACATTTTTATTCCTTTTTAAAACAAAAATATGTCAAAGTTGAATGTTCAAGGGAAATCCATAAATTAGATCAAAAATAATTTCTTGAAAAAATTTTCCTAATGAATAAAGAGAATAATTTTAATTGATTTAAATTTTATTTAATTGGAAGTTTTTTATGCTCGACATTAGCTTCAATATTTAATACATTCAATTTAAAATTTATATTATTATTTTCAGTGGACTACACTATAGAGAAGGGAAGCGTTTGTTTCATAATTCCTTATTCGCTTCATCGAGATGCTGAAACCTTTCCTAATCCTGAGAAATTCGATCCTGAACGATTCTTCCCAGAAAATGCAACCGGTAGACATCCGTACGCCTACATTCCATTCTCTGCGGGGCCAAGGAACTGCATAGGTAATGACACTATTTCAATACGAAATTCTTGTGAATTCCTTTGAAAAACAGATCAGTGAAGACATGTTTCAGTCTACACGTCAAATTGAATCACTTTTGAACGCGCGCGTAAGCTGTAAAATTAATCAATGTACCGTATTTTCCTGTATATAATCCGCGGGTTATGTTTTAAAAAAGTTCCGAATTTCGTTGTGGTATTATACGCCGCCGCGGGTTATCTGATAAAAAACATTCTCCATCAAAAAAGCTTACAAGAAAGTTTTGAAAGAAATACTCTTTATGTTTCATAAAATGAATAACAGGTGGTTCCAGGACACACCTGAGTTATTTAAACTATTTTCGGCTTTGTGCAATAACGTTCAAAAACGAATTCGGTTCCTCTTAAAGATTTTACGGTTGTAAATTCGCTAACGTCATTTTGCAATTTGCCTTGACGTGAGCTGTTTCGTTTTGAAAATATTCAAATTCGTATATCGTCATATTGAAGCGAAAATTTCTGAGTTACACAGCAGATTTTAAATTAAAAGCTATAGCGAAAGCAAATAAAAACAATGGCGTCAAATGTGTTAATGTGAAGTGAAAAACAAAGCACGCGCTTTAAAAAAAAAATTGTATAAAAAACGCAATTTGTAAATAATACATTTTTTCATTTAAATATTAATGAAGCAAATATATTAATTTAAATGTGTCTAACATTGTTTTAAAAGTTATTAAAAGCTAAATATCGGTAAGTTTTACAAGACTCTCTTCTCAAAGTTATCGCTTTTGATCGATCTCGTGCTTTCATCTCAAGTTTATCGCACTTTACGATGAACTGGATCTAGACTGATATTTTTCATAGTAAATGCTTTTTTTCTATACAATTTATTAAATTTTTAATCCTACTGTGCATTTTTTCATTTTATGTGACACCTATATTATCAGCAGTACATATTTTAGACTATTCGCCGAAAAAAAAAATTTGCCGCGGATTATGCGACGCTTTTTTTCCTTTTACTCGAAAAAACGCCCGTGCTGATAATACGCCGCTGCTGATTATATACAGGAAAATACGGTATCTATCTACATTGAATTATTTAAAAAAAGCAATATAATAGCTACAGAGCATGATCACATACATATAATCCCTCATGGGTCATCTCACAAACTTTTATTAGTGATGGAAATTAGGCATCTTAGTTTGTAAGGCCTCAGAAATATTTCAATAGCCTGATGAATATTAACACTAATGATATTCATCAGGGTCTATTCCTTTATCAGTCGGTATCTTAGAATAGTAATCATCTATTACAACACTAGCTTGGAAGAGATAATTTAAACCTCCTGGGTAAAACATAAAATGCTTTTTGATTTTAATATTAATTTACTAAAGTACTTCCCATTAAAAAAGTAAGTAAATGAGTCTGCAAATTATGTATAGAAAGTAATACTGTTTTTGTATGTTTCACATAACATAATCACGTCTTACTGTTTGAAAAATGATTGTATATATATATATACTCTTTGCATAGCTGACCATCTCCCTCCTGATGAAGACGTGGTCCCTATGCTCTTTCCTTAATTATATTATATTACATTGTTTTTTCTTGATTTTTTCCTGATTTTGCCTTATTGATATTAAATTGTGTAGTTTCTTCTTTGTTTTATCTTTATCTATTAAATTTATCTTACTTAATATATATATATATATACTGTCTATTAATTAATATTTTATCAACTATAATAACAAGCTAATCTGCGAAAATCTAAAGCTATACGACAGGGGTAGCCAAACTTTTGTGATCCGTGATCTACTTCACATTTAAAAAATCGAGGGCAGTCTACTTATGGCAGAGCTAAATTAAAGTAATCAACATGTTTATGTATTTATTTTCGGTAACAAGAAAAAAATGGTAAATTATCTAACTTTTCTAAAAAAAACTTATTATTAATATTCACAAAATAAAAATTTACTGATGAAAATAATCAAAGTATTCATATATCAAAAATATACTATCCTATTCACTGCGTTTAGTTGAAATTTGAGACTGTATATATGGGACATGTTTATCATATTGTGGTTGGTACGAACTTATTGCAATGAGTAAACACGAAATTAAATGTTCATCTGTTAAATGCGAGCAATGTTTGTATTTTGTTCATGGTTGAAAAAGCAGATTCGCAAAGATACCTCGATCCAAACTATGATTTCAAATACAAAATCAATTTGTAAATATTTGGAAACGTTCCCTCAGAAATTAATTTCCGAAAATCAGTATCGCTAGATACTATGGATTTAAGAAATATATCGTATCTTAATTTAATAATTTCTTCCTCGACCGTGACTGATGTGGTATCTATTAAATGTCCTATTTTTACAGATACCCCATCAATGTTGACATTTTCATTAAATGGGAATATCATAAAATTGAGTATTTCTTCCAACTTAATCAAGTCAGCGAATTTTCTTTCAAATTCTTCAAACAAAACATCTAAGTGTTCAGTGAAATCTTCGAAGTCTTGGTTTATGTTATGGATGCACTCATCCTCCGTGTTTTTGAAGTTTCTCGATTCATGTTTTCTTAATTTAAACGCATACCTTTTTATCGATTCTTTGAAAGTTTTAATCGCGCTCTTCATGTCTGTTAAACATTTATTCTTTCCTTGTAGATTTAGGTTTAAGTCATTAAGTTTTGCAGTGATATTGCGGAGAAAGGCTAGTTCCATTACCCAATTTTAATCTTCCAATTATTATTTTCTATTTCTACAAATGAAAGGAGAGCAATTTTAATATGCTCTCCTTTCATTTGTAGAAAAAATTTTATTTCTGGTAACAAAATAAGAAATCTTTTTTTAAAAAAAAAAAAAGCTACATGGCTTAGCCACCACGTCTGTGTGCAATAAGAGATCCCCTTACTCTGATTCAGTTTCTCCCAAAAGCGCCCGAAATTGTCGTTTCTGAAGACTTCTTGAACAAACTGAATTGACGATTTTAAAAGCAATTTGCATAATTTCATTAGACTTCAGTATTTTTGAACACAATACCTGTTGATGGATAATGCAGTGATAGCTGGTAAAACTAGGAATTTCCTAATCATTATTGCACAAGGCAATAAAACCAATTCGATTCCTAACCATTGCTGGAGCTCCATCTTTTGTAATAGGGACCAATTTATATAATGGAAATCCTGTCTTATCAATAAAGCTTATAAATGAATTGTAGATATCTTGGCCTTTTGTTTGTTCTTCGAATGGAATTATAGTTAATAACTCTTCTTTTGAAGTCATATATTCGAAAACCATTTTCACAAACATGCATACCTGTGCAATGTCACTAATATCCGTGGATTCATCAAATTGGAGTGATACTGTGAAAGGAAGTGAAGGAAATTACAAGCTTTTAAATCGTTATAAAATAAATCCTCCAAATTATTATTCATCGCTTCAGACCGTCGCATCACATTATTACGTGACAAAAAAATATTATTTATTGACAATATTATTTCAGATTTGTTTCTAATATCATTGAAAAGCATTTCTTCCGCTTTACAGAAAGCTTCTTTTATTAATTCTCCATCTTTTCAAATGTTTTTTTTTTTTTTTTTTTTTTCGCTTTATCAAAATTTTTGTAATTTTAAACGATGCTAATGTTACTGCTTTAGCTTTGGTGTCTGATCTTTTAAATACCGATTGCTGTAACTGTAAATTCGACTTTAATTCAAGCACTTTAACTTTTCGCTGCTGACTGGAAAATCTGTAGCGTATTTTAAGTGCATGGTTTTAAAATATCTTTCGACGTTTGCTTTTTTTTGATCGTGCAACACTTGAATTACATATGAAACAAACACATTTCTCCTTCACCATAACAAAAAAGAAATCATCTGCCCACTCACTGTGTTAATGGTACGTTTTACTTCTCTTAGCACTGATACCTGGTTGAGTTATTTTGGACGGGTTGTTGAAACAATAAATTATCGTTTCAGTGCGGTAAGAAGCGAGCGACCTGCACTATAACAAAAAATTAACAAAAGTAAGAGGATTAACTGAGAACTGAAACTAAACGGGTTGGTTTGACGGGTAGACTAGTCGATACGCCGCGTCACTATCCTCGCGACGGCTACTGGATATAATCTAAGCATCCCACTTTGTTAAGTTGTTTCTATTTAATTCTCCATTGTAAAACGACAAATTCATTGTATTACTTTGCACAGTTTATTTTAGGTTTTAAAGAATAAATGGTAGTAATTTTTTATTTTAAATAATTCATTAATTCTATGTCATAAGTCATAAATTAAATTGTTAATATCCGAGGTCCTTATCGGGATGGTCGCGCAGTCTACTTAACCCTTTAAGCGTGTATCGTTGACGCTTAAAGGGTTAAATTAAGTAGAGCAATAATGACAAATGAACACTCCGATGACGAGGTGAGTTCGTCAAGCACGCTTAAAGGGTTAAAATGTCTTCGCGATCGACGTCTTTGCCACCCCTGCCATACGGTATGCCTGCCATTGCCACACAAAGTTGAGAAACAACTTTTAAACAATTCAAACGCATTTTGTTATTTTGCGAATTTCCAGAAAAATGTATTCGTCAGTTAAATTGTCATCACAGAATTGACCAATCTAGATGTATTATTACCACCCAGCCGAAGCAAACGTATTCAACAGTAGCCTTGGTGATTTTCAAGTGGTACATACACGGTAACTGTCAGAGGCAGAAGACTCACGAAACTGGATGCTTGAAGTCAAAGGGGTCCAGAGCCATCTAGTCAGTTTAAAAAGACTAAAATTGTATCAAAGATCTCTTCTAATATTTAGTTAATTATGAATTCATGATTTGAATGAAAAACATCTACTTTTCATAATAAAAAAGTGTTATGTTTAAAAAAATTATTTATATATTTTATTTATAAAATTTTAAAATATAATTTGTTGAATCATTTAAACATTTAGAATTACGTAACATAAAAAAAAAATAGTTAAAATAAATTAAAGTTAAAATTATAATTTTAAAACTCAATCTCAGTTAAGAATATTTTATTCATTTCAGAGGTTATAATATATTTGATTATGTTTTGTAATAAAAAACTTGATTATGTTTTAGTTTGAATTAAATTTGTATCCTTGTTTAGAAAACCTGGTATGGTATGTATTGATCACAGATATATAAATTAAAATTATTTTTTTCATTTTAAAGTGTTTTTTTATTTTTAAAAATAAAAATTTAAGAAACACTTCGAAGTTCTTATTAAATTAATTTTTTTATTAAAATCATTAATTTTTAAATATATATGAACTTAAAAATACTGACGAATTATCTTTTTGAAATAATTCCATGAATAAATGAAGCACTATTTCCAACAGTTGCTCTCACATATGACAACATATGATGTTAAACAAATACTTTTTAACAAATACTAATTTACAATTTCCCTATCTGAAATAAGCTTTTATTTCACTGAAAATGTTAGCCATTATTTAAAAAGGTATCGAACAATATTTCTTTATGAACATAAAACTATACTTCACATTTTCCTCTAAATGATTTGAATTCATGAAGGTCGAAAAATTCTTCGCAGTTAGTAATTTCGAACTGCTTGCGTTTCCAAAAATAATTTATTTACCAATTAAACATTCTTTTATTTTTAATATTATTTTTCAGAATTCCTTTTTCTGAATTCAGAGGACTAAAACTATTTTGGAAAAATAATTACTGCTTAAATATTGTATAAGAAATTAAAAAGAATAGAAACCTCAAAATACACAAATCAATAAAGATTAAAAATACATTCATATATTTCCTATAGTCATAAAAAAATGAAGGAAATCAATGCAAATATATATATATATATTGAGGCAGTTTTTAGCTGATATATAGTTATAATAATAGCATAAACATGGAAATAAGAAGGTTGATTCGATAAACATTTAACTAAACCAGTCATTGAAACTGAATAATTAAAGCGTTAAAAAAGAAATAACGAAGTTACAATCCAATGTTTTTGCACATCAAATTTGAAAGTGTGTTCTTAATAAGATCTGATGTAAGTGAAAAACAAATGTCTCGAGATAGAGCCCTGAAAGTCGGCTCCAGATGGGAATTGCAACACATGCGCACTGGGTAACAGATTTTGGCTAAAATTCAGTAACTTGAGATGTAAATAATGCGATAAATCTATCTGATTAGCATCTTCTTGTTAAATATGACAAATTTACTAAATATGTCAATATATGCTTAATTTAATACGTTTACATACACTATCTTCCTTTCAAATGATCCAGCGACTTAGTTAAGTTCAAGATAATTTTCTTAAATACAACAATGTATAACTAATAAAAAAGTAATTTATGGTGAATGTGAATATAAATTCTATGCATTAATTAGAACAGTGCAATATATTTTTTATTAGGGATGTACCAATAAAATATATAGAGTAATTAATTTTAAATTACTGATATAATGCATAAATTCGTAATTTACTATTGTTTATAAATACGTGCAATCCCCTTGCGATAAAACTCGAAGCTTTGGACACAAAGAAGTCCATGAGTGCTTGTCGCAAGTCTGTTTCATATGTGAAGTATTTTCCACGACGATGACTGTCCAGGGAATGTAAGAAGTGGTAATCCGATGGGGATCGTTAGGAGAGTAAAGAGCATGGCACAAAATCTACCAACCAAGTCACTGCATGGTTTTCCTGGCCACCCGCGCGACATGCTGCCTCGCGTTATCAGCCAAGAACAGTACACCCCCACGATTAACCAGTACTGGCTCTTTCTTTGTACACGTTCCAATTGCTATGAACACAAGTTCGCAGAGTCTATTTGGCTCATTAGTAGACAGCTCATACTGAACCGTTTGACGACTAGTCCGCAAACACAAAGTATAATATTGCGTGGGTGCCGAGGGACTAATCTCCCAACCTGAATTTGTGAAAACAATGTCTTACCATAAGTTCATTCACAGCACTGTCTCCAAACGCTTGACATATTTGACGACTTGATGCAGGAGCTGATAAGCGTTTTTTGAAGTCGTAAGCCAAACAACACCAAACGATCTCCTTCGACAAGTTCATTTCTTTTTACTCTTGTACGAATTGCGATTGATGAATATGAGCGAGGGACTTGTTTTTATAATGACTGATATTTCTACTCTCGACTGACTGGTCTCTCAGCCACGTCATGGACTGATTTCCATACTTATGCTCTCTTCATTCAATGGCAACGCGAAAAAGGAACGAATTTTCTGGTTTACTTTGTATAATATCAAAATTTCTTATAAATTGTTATGATCTAAATAAAGAATTTATTATAAATTAAAAAATTTAAATGCTTTTCCAAAACACAAATATACAAATTAACAAAGATTCTTTATACCTTATTTTCAAAAGAGCAACATAGAGTTAGGAAGTCCTTTTTCTGTACAAAGAATAAATAGGTCTTACATTGAAGTCAGGCACTTTCACTAGTGAAACTATAATAATAGTCGCAACAGTAATTAAACTAAAAAAGTATTGAATTACATAAATTTTTATTAGAAAAATAAAGCTTATTTTTTTAATAAAGTAATATATAAATGAAATTTTATAGCACATTGTTGAGAAAATAAGAATTAACAGAACATATTGCCCTAATTCAAAATTCTTTATATTATTAGAAGCAGTTGGGGTAATACAACACAAGGAAAGGGCTTGTAATAGAAGAATAATTTTTAGATAAATTATTTGCATCAAAATTTATTCTTGGGGAATTTTTGGTTGGTTGGGTTTTGTAGAGCAAGGTCTAAAAAGATAAGCTACGACAAAAATTAAATTTTAAAAAGATGTTTTTACAAAACCCAAGTATAACGTTAAAAATTTAAAATACAAAAATAAATGTTTATGGTTTAATTAAATTCTAAATACATATTAGTGGTAAAAGAGAAATAAAAATGTTTACACGATTCAAATCATAAAAATTAAATAAAATCAACTGTCTTTAAAAAGGTTTCTAAGGGGTGATTCCCCCATTAAATCAAACAAAGTTAAAACAGCAGTGTTAAAAAAAAAGTAGACAATAGTTGTTAAAATGACATGAAATTAAAAAATGATAAATAGTGAATGGTTTATCACACGCTTCACACCATGGATTTAGTTCATTAAAAACAAATGTCTGCTTGTGAAACGTGTGTGTCCGATACGAAGATGTGTCAAACTAACATCAGCACTTAGCAACGCTACAACTAATGATGAAATGACGTATTTGAAAGTCGCACGCAACTTGTGGGAGACCTGCATATTCTATAACTGCTGTCAGAATGTATTAATAAGCTTTTTTTTACACCCTTTCTCACATAAAAAAGAGGGGCAGATACTGAAACAAACCAATAGAATGGAAATAGCTATTTTATACATAAAATATTCTACAGGATTGTTTTGGTAGAATATTTTTTTGTATAAAATACCATAATGAATTTAAAATTTTTATAATACATAATGAATTATATATTTATTTAAAATTCAGCTTCTGAAATTTCTTCCATACATATACATGTTCAGAAAAACATGTGACAAAATACAAACTTTTATACTTATTACTGCAATATAAGAAAAGACAAATAGAGAAGTATAAAATTATAGCTAATTTTATATCTAAGGACTTCAAAAATGGGGTCATAGGTTTAAAATTCCTGATAGCATGGATTACTCATTAAATTTTCACCGCTTTTAATAAGTAAGCATTTTTTTAATCTTTTTATAATGTGCATTTAATAATTAATATCAAGTGTTGAAGAATAAAAGTATTTTGAACATTCCTTTTTTATTGCTTCAGTTCTTTTTTAATTTTCTTTGGAAAAATACCCTAATTTTAACTTTTTTTTTTTCTTTCAGGACAAAAGTTTGCGATGATGGAAGAAAAAATTATACTAGCGAATATTCTTCGAAATTTTACTCTGACTTCGAGAGATCCCAGAGACAAAGTAAATGTCACTCCAAATCTTGTTATTCGAAACATAGAACCAATAAGAATGCATTTTTCATTAAGAAACAGGACGTTGCTAAAGAATGTATAATGAACCAGACAACTTACTCAAATTTCATACCAAGCATATTCATAAAGCAAGAGTATTTTTAAGCAATGCATTTTTGTAAAACAGTCAAACAAATAAAAATATTTGTAAATATTTCTCGCTGAAGTTATGAATACAATGACATTTTATTTTATCATCTCTCTTTTTAATTCAAAAATATAAAACTATAACATCAAAAATTAAAGTATCAATTTTATAGTAATACTCATTTTTAAGTTTATTACTGTTACTGTAATTTCTCTGTTCAGTTGCTAAATTCACAACTGAAAAGAGAAATTAGATAACGAATGTTTTTGGTTAAAACAATGAATTCTTTCAGAAAAATCTGAAGCATTTATTTTTATAAATAGATAAATATCAAAATAATGGACACTTTCCTAAAATATATTATATGTATATGGCGTAAATGTATCTCTTAGCATACAATAATGATTAAATAATTTTATGGTATCAGAAGGAGATTAATACTATTCCTCATATAAAACCGTAAGCACTAGAACAAATATGGTAACAATAAACGTAAAAAAGTAATTCTGCCGACTAAAATATATTTTTTACTCCGTTGAGATCTGATAATAGAGACAATTAACACGGTGGTGTATTTTTGAAATAATCTTATGATTGGGCTTGGATGTATCCAAATGTAAGTATTCAATCGTTAATATAAGAATAATATTCATACATAAGTATGGGTGTATTCCAGTTAACGGTTTTAAGAGGTTATGGTTCATTAGTTTGGAATACTCGTATATCACCAAACGTAATTTTGAAGCACTCTCAGATGACGAAGTCACACTTACGCTGGCACCCTCCTTTCTACATCATGTACTAGTAGATGGGGTCGTGTCCACGTTCATTTTGGACGTCAAAGATGAATGTAGACAAGACCCCAACCCACGGAGCTTCAGCAACCCAGAGAAACAGAAAGTGGTCTGCCTCCCAGTTACTGTCCGTGGTAACTTTCTTTGTTGATTTTACAAGCTGGCGTACTGAGCTGCAAAGGCTCTGTCAGAATAGCAAGAAAACAATGCAGGCACCATCGACAGAAATGTTTTCTGCTGTTACTTCCCAAGTTTCCTACAATGGATTTTAAAAAAGGGGATCTATTTGGAAGTGAAGGAAGAAGCTTCTACAACCGGTTATTTTTTACATTATAATATAATTATTATATTTTTAAACACTTTTTTAAATAAAAGCATCTCTTTTTCTTCTCCACATTTCTTTCCTTCACAAAGGCTATTTGGAGGGTGGCATGGTGTGTCTCAGTTGAAAGTTACGAGATATCATGCTCTTATAACTGAAATATCCTTAAGTTCTGATGATTCTTAGGTTCTGAAAGCAAATCTGATGATCCATTGATGCTGAGATTCTCCAACTCATAAATGGCATGTTAAAAATAACATGAATAATGGTTCAATCATTATATCATTCAACACAGGGAATCTTCTTGCTCCCTGCTTCTAAATGACAAAGACACCCACACAGATGCTTTCGCCTAACTTGTAGAGTTCATTTTTGGATTAGGTACAGAAAGGATACTGATACAACAACATTCCTGTACAGATTTCCTGCTAAAATTTCACTGTCATGAAAGTTATTGTACTTTCTCACTCTCTAATTGAATTGAGAAGCATTTTATTTAACAGAAGTAGTCATGAATGCGAATTAGTACCATACTTCTATCAATAAAGTGAAAAATCTTTTTGGTAATGCTTATATATACAAATTGTCAACAATAGTTCACTTTCCATATCTCAAAAAGTTATAAAAAAGGAAAAAAAAAAACTTTATTAGCTCTAATTTTAAAAAAAATTGACCTTTGACTCATTCAGGTGCCATCATGTTGCTAATTTTTGTGCATGATATGAAGATTCAGATGCTCCAAATGAAGGCACATTCACATAAAATAATGCTGCGTATCAGTCGCTTGTATTAGAATGTCCCATATAAACAAGAATAACTGTCTCCCTTATTTTGATAATTACCTATGTGTACAAAATTTTAAAAAAACGTTTTCTTTTAATGATTATGTATATATATATATATATATATATATATTGTAACAATCACAGATAACACTTAATTGTATAGAAACAGGAATTATTTACTTTTGAAAGATTAACTTGGTAAATAATCATGCATCATAAAAGAATCTTCTAATAAGTTTTATATACTTAATTTTATCAATTTTATCATATTTAATTTTATTAATTTTATCAGTTTTACACAACTTGATGAATGAAATTGTTGTAAAGGTATGTGATTTTCACAGTGTGCATTATACTATTAATAGAATAATTTATTAAAACAAAACAAAAATATCAAACAAATGAAATTTTAATCAGTATTCTTGACACAAAGATTGAAAATATTTATTTCAAATAAATAAACATAGTATTGATAGAATAAAATTGCTATAGCAAAAACTGTAATTTAATTTATAAAAATTCATAGATAAATTTTTATTTCATCCACATATAATGCTATACATGCTTAATTTATTATAAAAATGTATGCATAAATACTTTAATAAATGAAATAAATGCAAATATTCAAATAAATTTTCAGCTTCTGAAAAGTAGAATTTCATTGTTTAAAAATACTCAGAGAAATAAATAAAGGAAATTAAGAAAGTATTCAGGTTAATAAACTACAATATAAATTATTCTTTAAAACTAAATAAATTAACTATCTAAATAAATACTTTTATTAAGTGTTTAATGTTTAGAGTTTAAACTTTATATAATTAATATATAACTGCTGTAAGTAAAAACATTATTAATGTTGCTTTGAATTCAAACATAAATAGTAAAACAATATAATGTATGTAATTATATATATACATATATTAAAAACATTAAAAATATTAATCATTTAGAATTTATTTTCTTTTGTATTATTCAATATTTACTGACTCATGTTCAATTGTTACAATTTTATGTAAACTGAATATATTGTGAAAAGTAAAATAATGTTTACGACTTCAAAATTTAATAGCAATGTCGTTGTTATAAAGTTACATAAAATTATGCTGAAGTAAGACAACATACACAAGTGTTTTATACATAAGTATATAAAGTGTTAACATACATTATACAATTATAATTAAAAAATTCAATTTTTTAATAAAAACCTTTTATTTTCATATGGTGAATTACAATTTTCATTAAAAATAAATTTTTTACATTCTACTATACAGCATACTTATTTTATAAAAATTAAAACAAATTTTAAAAAATTTAATTAATTTCATTAAAAAAATCAAAAACATAAAAATTTCTTAATTTTAATGATGTCTTCTCTTAATTTGTAAAAAAAATCTTCTCCTTAAATAAATTCTAACTAAGCTGTGTGGCACAACAGCACAACGAGGGGTCAAGGCTTACAATGCCCATAACTAATGTTTTTTTCTTTTTTTTTTTCTTTTCTTTACACTAAGAGTTTTGGAATGCGAAGCATATGTCCCATTTAGGAGGTCAGTCTAACGGGAAACTCCAAGTGTTTGGTTCCCAAACATGCTTGATACTCAATTTTTATCAAATGAAGGGATGAAAGGCTCAGTCGATCTTGCCCTGCCTGAGGATAGAATCTCCATTTGCAAAACATTACCACTACGCCACCAGGCTTCTAAGCAAATTTAATGTCATTTAATAAAATTTGAGAAAATTTTTTTAATAAAATAAAAATTATGTAACTAAGAAATAAAACCATGCATATTGAATCCGTTATTGTTAGCTAAAATAATCCTTATTATAAATTTCATTTATGATATAAAACATTTATTCCAGGAATTTCAGACCTTTACAAAGATACTCATTGCAAATAAGACATTTCTTTGTTCACTAAGAAAGTTTGTTCTTCAAACATGCCCGAATTACAACATTAAATTACTCCATTCATTCAAAGTTAGATTATATTACATGTATTGAAAACAGCAGCAATCCATTTTTAAAACAAGTAGGATATGTGAAAACATTATTTCACTCAGCACAACGTATTCATTTAAATACATTTCATAAAAATTTCATCTTTTTAACTTTAAACCATATCAATATATAAATTTCAATTTATTTATTTAAATCTCACTGTCATCAGCACTGAGGAATATATCGTTATAAAAGTGTTTTTTATTTAATTTGGTGGGCACAGAATTCTACAAAGTGTGTCTCTAAGATGGATTTTAAACCAAGTTATTTTTAGTGTTAACAAAGATTTTTCAAACGCTTTCTTCACAATATTCTTAGATCCAAAAACCGTAAATATTTAAAGTGAAGTTGAAGAGTAAAATGAGCATTCATTCTACATTAGTTATTTTATTACTTGACACATAGCAAAATCAAGATGAATTTTAAAAGCGAAACTAGCACATTAAAAGCACTGCAAAAGAGAGATTTTTCCTAATGTAAACAGGGAAGTTTATAAATCTAAGCAATTTTGGAATAATTATTCTCTCATTTGTGATTTCAGAAGAAATTTCTTCTTTCTTAAACTTCAATCAGGAAAAAAATTTGAGGAACATACGTCTGTATTGATATGGAAACTCTCTTTATTTATTGGTAAAACAGCTTGAGTCTAAGAAATTCTAAGAAAAAAATTGCTAAGATTGAGAAATTATTACAAATTTTACATATTTAACATCTTTAATTATTTTCAAGACAACAAAAAAATAAATATAATTACCAAATTACTAGTAAAAATAATTTCTTTTTTTTTAATTACATTCATCACATATATTTTGACATTTTTTGATATTTTGACAAGTTATATTTTGTTCTTTGCCTTCCAAAATTTATCTCAATTTCCATCTTTTCATTTTGTTCTTAGAAGCTCATAACTATTTTTTGGCAGACTCAAGCTGTTTAAAATAAATTGTTCCATTTTTCACCAGTTTCAAAACTATAAAAGTGTACTGCTTATAAAAATATACTTCAATTGCAATTTATCATGTTTCAAAATATTTTTAAAATTTATTATTTAATAAAGAAATAAATTATTTCTCTTTTTCAATCATATATAGATTTTTCTATAAAGAGATTTACAGAATGATGTAATTCAAACATTAATATACATTATGTACAGCAAACAAAATGTATTTTCTTGATTTTTGCCACATTTATGAAATAAATTTCAATAAATAAAAAAAAAACAGAAAAACTGCGGAAATTTAAAAGGAAAGGAGAAAATTTAATATTTTTAATATCTATTTTTAAAATATTTTAAATTATAATATAGATCTAAATTTCTTAAAATCTATATCAAACACAATGATAATTATGTAATTGAATGTCTCAAAATAAATCTAATGGACATATAATTTCATAAAATGAATGAAATTAATTTATTTGAAGCATATAACTTTTAAAAAATTAATTTTCAAAGTGATAATAATCTCACTCATTATTTCCAATAACTTTATTTTTAATAAGGTGTTAAAAATTTCATTTTTTCAAGTAAATTGGATAAAAAAAAATGTTTTTATTCCAATGATAATAGGAAGAAAACATATTTTGTTTAATTTATTTTAATATATGCTTTAAAGATATCTATAAATGCTTAAAAATATTTCATATTGCAAACACAATAGAAAAATATGATGTTTCACCAATAATATTCTATAGCTTTATTTATAAATAAATATATTTTAATATAAAACTAAAAATTATATATAATTGTCATTAAGTAGATTCATATATGTTTTTACATATACATATAACAAGTGCTAAAATTGCAAAAATATCATTCAGTGTTCTTTTAAATTGCACATATTAGCTAATATTAATAAATAAATTCTACAGGGCATTTGGAATTCTAATTCAAATGAAAACTGGGTAATAAGATTGTATTTTTCTTTTCTAATCATCTTCATTAATGTGTTCATACCTATATGAGAAAAGCAAAATTATATTCTTAAGAAAAGCCCTCTTTTAAGGTTCAAGAAATTTATATAAATAAAAATATCAATAATTAAGATTTTATTAGCTAAAATTTTTAAATTTTGATTAATAAAAAGAAAAATCTTTCAATTTTAATAATGCTACTCGAAAAATCAATTTTAAATAATAAAATATTGCAATAATTCGCATATTTCTTAAGCTTAAATTAAATAATGTACTGAATATCATAATATTTAATATTATAAAATTTCTAAAAACATTATCTGAAAATATTAAGTTTAGAATAATCTTTTAAAATTATGCAATTTAATAAAAAACACATGTAAATAATACTCTTAAAATATAAATTTTTTATTCATTTTGTTATATATATAAGTTAATAAAATGTTTACAAAAATAGAATAACTTTCTTTATGTAAAGAATATATTAATTGATATTGCTATTAATATTTTTTATAAAAACATCAGAAACATATTTGCAATAATTTAGTTACATTAAAATAAAATGCATAATTAATCACTTACTCATTAAGCTTTTGCCTTAATTTTTTAATTAGTTCATTTTTAGTTGAAAGCATTTGTTTCATGTTTTTAAAGGCACCAGTTTGACTGAATTTTGATTCTAGTTCCTAGAAGATAAAGTACTATTTAATTTGAAAAATTAATTACAAAGTGTGCATAAAAAATTCATTATAAAATAATATGTGTTTAGAAAATTTATATGCAATCAAATTAAACCACACTCACAAAGGATGTATTTTAGTTACAAAATTACAACATCGAATTTTCTTAAATTTTAACTTATATGATTGCATTAAAATATATAAATATAAAATAATATACAACTGACATTGATTGACCTATGGCATTCAAATATAAGATTATTAGGCAGAAATTATATGACTTATCTCTATAAGAAAGCCGACATTCAAATCACTCACATACAGTGAAATTCATACACAATTCTGTATTGCAAAAATAATAATAAATGAGCAAATACAAAATGTAATAAGTTCTTATTCTACTTCATTAAACGAAATTAAAAAGTAGAATCATTTCTAAAACTTAATTTTGACAAAATTTTGTATAACAACATATTCGATAAACATAATAAATTTCAATAAGACAATATAATTAGCTTACAACAGAAAAGGAAGAAATCACGTTGTTTTTTCATTTTTTTTAAACCATACTTTTATGTTTATACCTGAAAATTAAACGGAATAAAGAACTGTAACCATCAACTGTTAAATTTTGAAATTTTTAGATCATAACTTAGATTTCAATTGCTTTCCTATTTTAAAATTAAATCAAAGTATGGTGTCATCTCTTACTTTGTAAGTATTGAAACTATTCTGACTTACACTCATTTGAAAATCATTATGATCATTATGACACTCATTATGATATGAATTCGTAAGATAATTTTTAATTCTCACTATTTTCAAATGCAAATTTTTATAGACAAAAGATTACATTTATGAAAATTATTTATGCTAACATGGAGCAGTAATACTTGATTTATTTATATTGGCAATATAATTACCAATAAAATATATTGCCAATATAAATAAATCAACAATATTAATCTTTTAATTCACTTGAAAATATTAGCTTAATTTACTTACATATAATTTGATTTGTGAATTTCTCAATTGAATGAAAACAAAGATGGACACTCGCACATGCATATCTTATAATTTACATACCTATACACATAGATGCAATTTTATATGATACAAGAGAATTTTATATTGTATTAAAGTTTATTACCAAGTAAACTATTCTGTTACTTAGAAATATATTTTGCAATTAACTCTAAACAAAAAAATTGAAATTCAAATATCCATTAACTATTTTGACATGATTAGTATATTACAATGAAAATATGATATAATGTATTGATAAATAAATTGTTTAAATGTATGCACATAAGCTATCAAAGTCAGCCTAAATTTAAATCTGTTTCATTGTTCATTTATGTTTATTATTCTTATTATAAAATAGTTTTCCATGACATAAGTCCTCAGAAATATAATATTTCTAATGCCAATAAGATTTATTCTGAAAGTCCAAGAATATTCAAAATTTTGTTGATAGAAAAATCTATAATTATGAAAAAATGCCTTCAATTATTTAATTTAATATTGAATACTTAAGAAATATTTCAGGAACATTATATGTATTTTTTTCAGTGATTATTATTGAAATAATGGTCCTGTTAATTTCATCTTTTCAACTGGAAATAACAAGATAAGATTTAGAAAAAGACTTGTAAAAATTAGCTTCAAAATTCATTGACATGCAATTCTTTTTTAAATTTGTTTGAATTTTGAAAAATTTATTTTAGAATCATGTTTTCTAATCAACATTTGCAATGAAAATATTAGAATTGATTCCAATATATAAACTGTGAATCTATATACTGTGAATTCCTCAAAATTTGTGTCGAAATTTTTTAAAAGAAATAATAATTAACTGTTTTTAAATAACTGTTATGAAACAATTAATGAGAAAAATCATTATTTTGCTTTCAGCATTTCTTTCAAGCATATACTATGTTTTCTAAACACAAAATTACATGACCTATTTTTTAATGAAAATTCAGCAAACAAACCTTTTCAGCTAGTTGCAATTGTGCCTGGACTTCCAAGAGACGTTGCTTTGTTTCAAGCAGATCACATTCAAGATTTTGTTGAGTATAGGCACTTGCACACATTGTCTGAAATGGCAAGATTTTTTTTTTCAAATTTTTTGAACAATTTTAAATAGTAATTATTCTAAAATTTATTAAATCAAATGATTATAATCTTGAACCTTCATGTATAATTAATTAAACATATATCATTTGTAGTTTTCAGGAAAACTTCACATTTAACAATGACAGTTATATTATCTAAGATAAATACATAACTTCGAATTTAATAATATAGGCAAAAATTTTTTTAATGTTTTGGTATTCCTAATAAAATAAATATGCCAGGAAATAATCTAATTCCAAATAAAATTTAATAAATATAAAAAATAATCTATTTAGGTGTAAAAAACAAAATTATCAAAAAAGGTTTTTTCTTCTACAATCATCATGAAATTTTTAATGAAAAACGCCATGTGAAAATAAGAATCACATTATCAGATGAGTATTTATGTCTTTAATTCACTTTTTTATAAAATTATCTAATGTTACTAATATAGATTGAGAGATTTTCTGATAATCCATTTTTTTAAAACATGTGACAAACCTTGTTTAAAATTTATAAATATAGTTTGTAACTTTTAAGCAGCAGTAACTATTTTAATTTTTGTTTCAAATAAAATTAACTTGTTCATAATATTAATCTAAAACACTTCAGCCTCATTCATTGAAAATCATAAATCATTCGTAAGAACAACAAATCACTGAATAAATTTAATGGAATAAATATCAATTTCAGTTTCTTAATTGTTTCAGTTTCAAAATGTTACTACTCAATAATGATGGAAAATGTAATATATATATATATATATATATATATATATATATATAT